>VYZQ01033136.1:23920-35294 GCA_013400655.1 Mystacornis crossleyi | reverse complement strand
CAAGCAATAGGCAGCAAAGTTCTTCAGTGATTTGTCTGTGCTCCAGACAATTGTTCTTTATTCTGGCTACCTTTTACTACCTCCCACTGCCCAGATGTTTGCAATTGCAGCCATGAATAACTGCTTTTAAAAAATCAAGGGAATCGGGAAACATATGAATAGATGAGAGATTTAGGAAAGGGATTCCTATAACTAGAGAAGTATAAAAGTCAGGCTGATATTCTTCCTCTCTGAAGAAAATGTGTCAACTGGAAAATTACCTGCAAGTTCCTCTCCTCTGAGTTCTGTTCATTGGGACTTATTTTACACAGCCTGTTCAGAACCCTGTCTGATTTCCATTTGTTTGGGGCACAGCTTTTAACAAGCACACCAATTAGAAGCTATGTAATTTTTCTCATTAACAGCCTTAACCAGTCAGAAAGACCCTTGTGCCCACATTTCCACCAACTACATTCCAGCCTGGTGTACTGTTGTGTTCATTTCACCTAAACTTTGTAAGCGTATGATGCAGCTCTTTGATTTTGTCCTCTTTGCTCGCTGCCCAGTCCAAGTCCGCAGTGTAATGTTATTTCTGGTTCTGGTTTGCTTTGAGACTGTCATCCCCCAGTTTTAAACAGCCAGTGTACTGCTGATGTGCTTTATTAGGAACTACTGTCTAGGTCTCAGGAAAGCAATAGGTTTGAGCAGCAGTACTGGAGGCAGAGCTGGGAACAGTCAGAGTAGCTACAGGAAGAGGCTAAGGAATGAATTGTACATTCTACCCAACTGCAAACTGCTTTATTCTACTACTCAGCTTAGCCTTGTCAGGCTGACAATATCATGTGAGATCCCCAGACAATTGTTGTTGTTTGTCCTCAAGTACTGCCGAGAGTCATTTGGAATTTCGACTCTCAAACTGGAAGTCTGGTGTTGAAGAATGGATTCTTGAGAAACATGGTAAGGTTTCAGCACTGCCAGCTGAAGATCTGGTGCTCAGTACTCAGGAGACAAATGAAGTTTCAAAAACCGCAGATGGAAATTTTCTTTTTTCTCTTACCTACTCAGAGGAGTAGGTGTGAATTTAAACTGGTGGGGACAGGATATATTTAGTACTGGAGTTTAGTAATTTCTACTAACTACTTGTCCTCCTGCTTTTGCTCTTCCTACTTCATCCATATCTTTCTGTCTCTGGTGAAATGACACACACATAATGGAAAGCATATTGCTTTCAGACTCCTAGAGTGAGCAGCCCTAACAAACCAACACAGCGTTTCGAGACAAGCTTCTTCAGTCTCCAGAGAAAGGCTGGTGACCCAGGGCTAAAAAATGTAAGGGAGGAAAAAGAAAAAGAAAAGTATCAACATGTTTGCATCAAAATTAACTGGCAAGTACAGAGTCGTGGGGATACTGACTTTTTGTGCAAACCTGTCATTCAAGGAATGTTGATCAGTGCAATATGCATTGAGATTCTAGCATAGAAAGTGTCATTTTCTCACTAGACTTGGTGGGGAACTGCACAACTACCCTGTGCACAGGCTGTAGACTGGGTCTACTGAAATTTTCTTCAAAGGATGCCTTTGAAGTAGCATGTTAAGCATCAGTTATATCAGAGATGTACACTATGCTGAAACTCCATTGCACTGCATATCTGAGGCATATTTGTGAAATCTCAAGCTCTCCGGCCAAGCTAAACATTTTGTGACAAATAGCTTCAAGCACGTCCTTCTTCTGAGGCTATTCTTTGTAGCAGAGGAAACTCAAAATTAGTATTTTCTGAAAAGCTGCCTCCTTTCCTCGCAGAAGGAACACAGGTCTAGAAAATCAACTGGAACATAATATTAATCCAGCTGGTGTAATTCCTCTTTAAAATCAGCCTTCTAATGTCTTAAGACAGTATTCTCTGCTTGTACCTCTGCTGGATTTCACATTTTGTCACCTTAAGTTAGTTATTCAGAGGTTTTTGCAGCCTAAATTGTTCTGCGATTGTGTGTTATGGACATTCTGCTATCAGTTACGGCAGGAAAGGTAGGCCACAACTTTCTTTGTTCTGAGCCTAAATCTGCTTAACAGTAGAGAAAGAGATTATCAAATTAATCATTGTGTGCACCTGATTATTAGCATATACAACAACTGATCTAGTGAGGCAATGGGGCAGATGGATGGAAGTCAAGCAGTAACAGCTGTATCTTATAGCATCCAATTTGTCATGCAGGTGTCACTTGCATCTAAGCCATGTGAATGCTGGTGGATAGGACTATTTTTCTGCTAATGCCCAGTTGCACCAATGCTGTCAAAATATTCTTCAAAAAATGTCATTTATTAATGCCCTGGTTTCTTTAAAAATGCATAGAAGGGAGACTATCAGTTGTATTATTTCAGAGATCAAACCCCAAATCTGATGGCAGAATTCTATTTAACTGTAGACTACAAAAAATGCAAACAGTTTGGAAAACCATAATATTCTGAGACCTTCAATGACCTTCAATGATATCTTGGCATCTGACTTTTACTTGTGCCTATTAGTAGGTTTTGGTTTTATTTTTCCATAGATACCATCATTAGAAAGAAACTACGAAAAAAAAAAAAGCTTCCGGTTCATCTAGTCTCTTGTGAGAAATACAGTCAGTACAAGGCTTGAAACAATATCTTTATTGAGACTCCATCTTCTCCATTCCTTTTGTGTAATATCCAGCTTTTCACACCAAAGCTACATTAATAGAACAGTGCTGTGGTTGAAAACCCAAGTATACAAAATTAGGAAATGACAACCAAGTTCTGACAGGCAAACAGATTTTGATACCCCTTTTTCAGATTATAACAGTTATTAATTACATGATGACAGAGTGGTTTCTACCAGACCTTTACTTTATTTGATGTGCAAAAAGATCAGGTGCTGACCTCACAGAAATCTTAGGTATCCTTTTCTATATTAGCAACATCTGATTTCTTCACCCAGACAATCCTGCTTTTCATCTTGTATCCCAGCACCCCATCAAATCTCTTTTGTTCTCTTTNACACTCCCAGACTGGTATCATTGTTCCCTAGAAAAATTCTGAAAGGATTTATAAACTATCACTAGTTCTGGGGCTCCAGCTAACAATCACCCAGTAGTATATGTCCCAAAACCTCTCAAACTTATCACAGATTCACAGATTATAGTGCAGAAAGAGGACTTGCACTAATCCTTCCTTTCAATGAGCTAATTGATAAAAATGGGGTAATAATGAAGCTGAGTGATTGCCCTAATAAAGCTACCACTGTACTTGGCATAAAGCCTACCCCAAGGAGCAGCTCCTTTCTCACCTAGGTCTGGGAGAAGGTAAGGAAATACTCTTCCTCCTGCTGATGATCACTTGTCTTGGCTGCATCTATTATGCACCTGGTTATGGTGAGTGAAAGAAGGTGGAAACACGCTTCAAATAGACTTTGGCATCAAGTCTGGTACTGGAGAAAACTCTCAAGGTATAACATCTCACTGGAACTGCTGTAATGTCAAACTGACATACAAACAATAAAGTAGCACACTTGGAAGTATTTTCAAAATGAGCAAAGGGCACAGTGCCAGGATAGATTCCAGCACTGAGCTCTTGTATGTTGATTGGAAAAGTGTTGTTTAAAATTATTTTTTCACTCTGTAGATGAAACTCTTCCCTTAACTGACTTAAACATGTGCTAATTTCACTGGAAATTTTGCTTGGAAACTGGTCATTTCTTTCAGGTGATGCAGGAACTGTGAATTCTGACACCATCCATGGTGTAAGTAAAAGCTTATTCCTTCCCTCAGTACACAATCTGATAGAGACTGCAATTTCAGAGGAAGCAGCAATGCTAGCAGCTGTGTGGCTGCCAAGTTCAGAAATACAAGTACACACAGAGAGTGTAAAATATCTTCTGAATTTGTTGGGCATTTTTTGTGTCTGATGCTGGATTCCTTCAGTGTCACCTTCAGACTCTGAAGGTCTGTCCTTTTCCTGGCCTTGTCTGCTTGGCCTCTACTATGTCTGCCAGCTTTAGATTCACCCAAATCAATGGAAAACCCCCTACCATGTCAAGATACAGTCTGAATCACAGAATATTGNATTAGAGAGGGATAACGAGTTTAGAAAAACTCAGTTTTGCTCTTGCAGTGGTGAAGAGAATATTTTTTTTAAAATTATTTGCTGTCAGGGATCAGCAGATGTAAAGCTTGGTAAATGATTCCAAGGAGAGTGAGCTTTCTTAGCTGCTGTGTTAGTCAAGAAAGAAGCAGAGGTCTGAGCTTACTTTATGTGTACAGATTCTTTAAGGATGCAGCTGTTCCCTTTTATCAACTCTCTACTAAGGACATACTGATTTTTAAAGGCTCAGTTAAGNATGCACCTGGTTATGGTGAGTGAAAGAAGGTGGAAAAAAGCTTCAAATAGACTTTGGCATCAAGTCTGGTACTGGAGAAAACTCTCAAGGTATAACATCTCACTGGAACTGCTGTAATGTCAAACTGACATACAAACAATAAAGTAGCACACTTGGAAGTATTTTCAAAATGAGCAAAGGGCACAGTGCCAGGATAGATTCCAGCACTGAGCTCTTGTATGTTGATTGGAAAAGTGTTGTTTAAAATTATTTTTTCACTCTGTAGATGAAACTCTTCCCTTAACTGACTTAAACATGTGCTAATTTCACTGGAAATTTTGCTTGGAAACTGGTCATTTCTTTCAGGTGATGCAGGAACTGTGAATTCTGACACCATCCATGGTGTAAGTAAAAGCTTATTCCTTCCCTCAGTACACAATCTGATAGAGACTGCAATTTCAGAGGAAGCAGCAATGCTAGCAGCTGTGTGGCTGCCAAGTTCAGAAATACAAGTACACACAGAGAGTGTAAAATATCTTCTGAATTTGTTGGGCATTTTTTGTGTCTGATGCTGGATTCCTTCAGTGTCACCTTCAGACTCTGAAGGTCTGTCCTTTTCCTGGCCTTGTCTGCTTGGCCTCTACTATGTCTGCCAGCTTTAGATTCACCCAAATCAATGGAAAACCCCCTACCATGTCAAGATACAGTCTGAATCACAGAATATTGAAGCGTTGAAGTACTACTCTGAAAAAGAGGTGTTTAATGTTGACAGGTTCATTGGCGCTAGTACTGGTCTTGCCTTGTTGCCTGACCTTAGCATCAACTTCCCTGTAACTGCTGTAGAGACTGAGGAGGATTATCCTTGTTACTGACAGTTTCACTGCTGAGATGAGGTGACCTGTCCTATTCTTTTGCCAACGGAGCAAGTCCAGATCATAGCTCACAACTTCTGAAATGTCAGCAAGAACACAGAAACTTTCTTCAGCACTGACAGTCCTGCACAAAGAGCAGGATGCAGCTCACAGTTATGCCTCATCCCCAGCAAAAAAACATTGTAGTTTATTCACAGTAAAGTTCTAAGATACACAACCACCTGTGGCCACTAAATGAGTTCATGTTCGCTGTTCAGACTATGCTCCCTGTTTATATTCAGAAGCATGTACATACATTTCCGTTGTGCTTTTGTCTGACAAGTACATGAAAGTGGACTGACTTCTGTCAATTTTGTTAAACTGCCAGGAAACTTTCATACTGGGCATTCTTACTGTTGCAATGGCCAAAAAGCAAATAAGGCTGAGTCATTGGTCAGGATCTGGGGTTTATTTTACTCTCCCTTCACCGGAAAGTAGCAGCTATAACACACTTCTGCTTTCTAGAGAAATCCTGCTAGAAAATATTTTAAAAATCAGCCCTCATTGGGAAAAATATGGAAGTTCTAGAGTTTGACTGATAATTATTGTCTTTTATTTTTGGCCAAAACCTTTCCTATTTGATGCATTAGGTAGTGATCCTTATAAATAAGTTTAGGGCAATTTCTTTTCCCATAGTACCTATTTTTAGTCCAGGTACTTTTTCATACAGATTCTAGAGGCCTGACCAATACAAAACTTCAAATTATTTTAACAAGTCTTGATATCATGCTTTAACTTGTAATAGGATCTATGTTTTTATTATTCAGCCATCTATTTTAATATTGGTTACATTTTGTATTTACACTTAGTCTTCAGTCCTATATAGATTTATTTTTTGGTCAGACTTAAGACAGCTTTATTATCAAACCAGCGTAAATGTGACAAAGGCCGGATATGTTATTATTGACATCTGGGTACCTAAGGAAGCAATCCAAGCATTCATAAGACAACCTCCAAACATATCTAACCCACTGAGTCAGAGGAACATTGGAGCTGACACACAGTGTTGGTCATAAAGGACATTCCTTGAACTGAACAGACCTTGAATGGACATCTTAAGATTGTTTACATAATCATTCTTAGGCTCACTGTTGTTGTTTGTCTGAAGAGGCTGTTCCACTGTGGGAATAATGCATTTCTCACAGGTATTCTCTGAGTTCATATAACTGGCAGTTATTCCTACATTCTGGAAGAAACACTCTGTCAATGATGGAATGAGCCTTCCCACTCTCTTAAAAAAAAGACACCACTCTTCAAACTACTGTAAGACCAGTTTTCTTTCTAATTAGCATCCTGGCTCTGGGGAGGCCTGTCTTGGTAACACTTTCAGAAGTTAATGAAGATGTCCTGGAAACAATTAAACCTTCCATGTATAGAACAGGTACTGCTAATGGAAAAAAAGGTCTTGTTGTGATCAGGTAGAATATCCTCTTTTTCACCAGATAGTGAAAGGTGTCCTTAGATGAATTAAAATCTAAATGTGTAAGGCTAAGACTGGAGGGATAATACATGCTGTGCTTTAATATTTCTAGAAAGGCTGGCAGATATTAATTATACAGATCTACAATTCAGTTAAGGCTTTTCATAGTCAGCATTCACAGTGCAGGGTAATAAATGGACAAGTGTAACAAAGGAAACACAGTAATAAGAAAGAGACACTATATCCACTGTTTCCTTGGCAGTGAGGTGAAGGAGCCAAATAGAAACAATTACTAAAAAAGAACCTCATAAAAGTGTGTGTGTATATACGTTTTCCCAGAACACAGACTAGGACATAAAGGATAGTTCAGCCTGAATTGCACTGAAATCAATGCACATGCTCCACTGACTTTGACATACCTTGATTTAGGCTTACGAGTGCCTGGGTCAGTTTCCCCTTCCTAGCCAGTGAAATTTAAAATTGTTTTAAAGTTTGTCCAATGCTACTTTTCTTTCCCAGAGGATTCCTTAAAGGCAATGATACATGTTAATACAGAGCAGTTATAGTACTGTAAATGATCCAGAATTTTGCTGCAAATAGCACAGGTGTTAAGATTCCTTTGCATTAAAAAAAAAAAAGTGTAAAAGAAAAATAATCCTGTATGAAATTAAGCATTTTCTAAGTTATGCATGTCGTAGTATCAAAATAGTAATCAATAATTTCTGTAAGTAGAAATACAAGATTGTCTTGACCATGGTAGTTCAAAACTTTAAAAAGTACTATCAACCTGAAATCAGATTATCTTCATAAAATTAAAGCTGCATCATATTTATTCTGCATATCTTCACTAGTTTTTATTGTTTTAAAATCACTAATCCTTAAAAAAAGACCAACCAAAAGAACAAAACCCCCCAATTCTTCTCTAAATGACTAAATCAGAACAAATGGAAATAGTAAATGGCAACAATGAAAGAAAAGCACACAGAGAGTTCTGTCAGAAATATAAACAAATATATTTCCTTCACAATTTCTTTCTTATAAGGCATAACACTGTGTAAGCCTCTAGTATGGGTGATTACCTTTTTCAACTAGAAGTATAACTGAAATCTAGGAGAAACCAAGATGAAAATGAAATAAATACAGAACAATCTGTGTCAACTATTTCTAATCTAAACCATTGTCTGAAATCTATTTTGGTAAAAGAAAAATGATTCCTGAATTAATAACTACATTTCCTTTGCATTCTGAAAGTTTTAGGTTTTCATGGTGTTTTCTGGTATTTAAAGGCATTCAGTTTACCAGTCTTTATTTTTATTTTCCAGTTGCTATAATCCCAGGCAATCTGAATCTTGCTCTTTCTTAGGTTTGGTTGATTTTACTTTTTTCTTTTCTGTTACATGCACAGGAAAATCTCCATTAAATTTTAATTTGCTGCCCATTGTGGACAGCATATGTAACAGAGCTTCTACTTCATGCTCAAGAACCGGGAATTTATTTTTCCAGAGTAGATTAAATTTCACATATTTCTTGTCTGAAAGCCTTTTCCTACTACAAAGCGTGCCAGGCAGCCTGTTCTGCAGCAGTCCTGTACTCACTGCAGTGGCATATGGTAACAAGCATCTCAAGGGTTAGGACTTGCTTCAGACTTTTGGTCTTGCGCTCCATGCTCTGATACTACCAACAAGTTGTGCAATTTAGCATTTAGAAGCAAAGCAATTCACAAACAAAGAATCACAACCTTCTGTGGATCAGTTAGCACAATCCAGCCTCCTGAATCAGATCTGAATTTCTGTTCGCTGTGAGAACACCCTGAATGGTTGATTTTATGAAAAGTAGCTATTTCATCAACTCCGCATGAAAGAAGGCAATGGAGAACTTTGCTTTGTCTGTGCATATCCCATATCTGGAGTGCGACACAGCAGCATCTACCTCACTAGGTATTTAAAATGCTGATTAGCCACAGGAGCGTGTGTGTAGGAATGGGGACAAAAAAACCTCCTGGTTTTCAGGAATATTTTAGCTTCTATTTCAACTGGCACATAATGCACTATTTAAAGTAGTAATGCACTTTTCAGTCGCCTCCTGAACAAAGCACTGTCTTTTTTTCTCAAAAGACCTCATAGTAGTTGAATTCAGCTAGAACAATGAAGCAACTGTAAGAATGTAAAAAGGACTTCATTGGTGTTAAATGGGAGATGAACTTCATGCACTTTTATAAGTTTGAATACTTGTGGGCCTTACAGCTCCCTTTCACACAAAATGATTATATTGAAAGTAATTTTGTTCTTTTCATCAAAATCCAGATAATCTGTAAGTGTACAGGGTTTTATGAACAGACTTATTATGATTTTATTTACTGATGTTCTGGTGTAGTGAAAATATCATCTGTCTGAAGTTCTGAACTGCTAATGCCTTTATCTCTTGTTCCAGTAAGGAAAAAATGAGACCAAATACTCATGTTATAATTTTACATCAGTATAAATCAATCCTTTAACAAAATATCAAAATTGACATGTTTCTATTAAAAAAATGAAACATCTGGTTTACAAAATTTTTAAGTAAAAGGACTGTTAAAGCTTTGAGTTTTTTCACCTAATGAAACAATCATCTTTTTAAAAAAATCTATATGCTTGACATTACTATAGGTTTTGCTTTTTCTGTTTGTTTGCTTGTTTTCTTTAAAATGCAAATAGATACCTCACTCCAGAACCTGTGTAGTTTCTAGAGAAACCCTCCTCATGGCTGAATGAAATCTGAAGTACAAATATTTGCATCTAATTTCTTCTACCTGTCCTTGGCGTAAGTATCCTTCTGCACTGCTTGTTTACTCTATGTCCAAAGCAATTGCCACTTCAGGATTTTCAAGGACGAAGACTGATGGAGCAATTTTATTGTGACTATGAAAAAGATTACTTGCTTATAAACACAGTTCCTGAAAAACTCTATCTTGATAGGTAGTAACTCCTCCTGTCCTTGTTAGGTTTTGTAACCTGGTGGTAAGCATTCTGAGCTAGAGCCTCTGACAAACATCGCTCTGGGTTTGGACAGCTGTCGTCCTCTTGTGAGTAGGTCACCAACCTGACAGGTACAGAGCAATTTAAAGTAAGACATTTTGTTCCAGTATGAAGTTCCATCATTTGTCATGTATGGTGGCATATGAGACAATCCTAATAATTCATGCTGCTCTTAAAACCTGAGAATTTCTGTGGGTGCTGAGAGTTCCCTGCTCTAAACAGAAGATAAGAACATTAAGAGCCTCCAAAAACTGTTCAGCATTTTGTAAGATCAGACTCTGGCAAGTTAGTAGTTTTGAAGACATAGCATGAGGCTGGAAACTGTGGAACTGCTGAAAATTCCAGTAACAGGGAGTGGGAAACCTGGTTTTCTTAAAAATGAAGCTGTATACATAGTGCTGCTTCCTCCTCCCCACATCCCCAGAAATTTGTTCATTGTGACTGTCACCAAAGCAATTGCAATCCTTCCACAGTGCAAGAGAACATTATTACTTGAAGGCCGGTCCTTTAGCTTCACGTAGGAGAAAGGACAGAGTTAATCAGTTCAGTATAGCTCATTTATGGCTTTGATTTGCTCATGAAAATAACGAGCACAATAGATGCCAATCTGTATGTTACCACAGCTATTCCAGAAAATCCTTCCTATCAGAACTAATTTATTTTTACAGATAAGCAGAGTTGTCGTTTTTGGTTTTTTGTTTTTTTTTTTGTTTTTTTTTTTTCCCTGCAAAATGCTTTCTTTGTTATCACAATTTGTCAAAATTTTCAGTTAGTAACACTTATGTGATACCACTGGCACGTCCAACATCATGATTTACTTCAGTTCATCTGATACCACTCTTGACTACAGCATCAGGAAATGGATACTGCTGGTGGCAGAATACTAAACTTGATGAACCAATACCTTAATCAAGCCTGCCAAATACTATCTTCCTGTGAGTAACCTGTTCCAGAGTTCACAATACTTTGGTACAGTATACTGCAAAACATAATTTCTGCCCAATAAAGAAACTTCTGCATGAGTTACAGCATTCAAGCAGCTGATGTAATGAGAGAAATTAGCATTCATGATATCTTCTAGAGAACACTTTTCTCTTAAACTATTCCCTTATCCTTCCAGAAGAAGAAAGCAGTTAAGTCCTGATTACTAACCCAATTACTCACACTTTTGATTATTTACATTGTTACTCAAAGCACACGTATACTTTGCTTCATCTTCCACTCTAAGATGATCAATGCCTTTCTAAAATAGGATTGTACGCACATTTGTTCATTTCCGTTCTCCTTGCATATTCCTCTACAGCCATACACACAGGTTATCATACAGTCCTCTCAGTATGCTGATGTATTGCAACAATCCATTTTACACCGCTAACGAAGTAAAATTATTAATTAAAAAAAAAAGGCGTTGATGGTTGCTCTATGCGCACGGAAAAAAAAAACAAACAAAAAACAACCAAAAAAACAACCAAAAACGAAATAACAAAAGGTGCGCTTATCACTTGACTCTCAGCAGCTGCCAGCACGCAGGGACACGCTCCGCCACATGTAAGCCAAAAGCCGTCATATTTATTTATTCCTGACGCGGTACCGGCGCTCGGAGTTGGTTCTTCCACCGCCGCCGGCGCCCGAGGCGGGGGCCGGGCCGCCCCGCGCCCTCCCGCACTTACCCGCACCAGGCGGCGCTCGGGACCGCCGGGCAGGCGGCGGGCGCGGG
>VYZQ01033136.1:8479-23730 GCA_013400655.1 Mystacornis crossleyi | reverse complement strand
CCGCTCCCGGCTCCGCCTCGGCCCGCCGGGCGGGCAGCCGCGGCCCCGACACCCGCAGGGGGCAGCCTGGCACCGGGCGCCGGAGGGACCCGGCGGGGGAAGGCTGATAGCGGGGAAGGGGCGGGAGGCGAGGAAGGAAGGAAGGAAGGGGAAGGGGGCAGCCTGGCACTCAGACTCGGAGGCGGTCGCCAGGCTCGGGTACGGAGCGAACCCGGTCGGAGCGCGGCACCCAGCGGTCGCTGACGCCGGGCCGGCAGCAGTAGCAGCGACCGCGGCGGTGCCGGAGGGAGCCTCTCCGTGCTCGGCTCCGCCGTGCCGGTGACCTTCCCGGAGCTGATCGCCAGGCCGGGGCAGGGCCTCCTCTCCCCGCGGAGAGCGTGCACCAGGCCCCGGGGAGAGGGCAGGAGGCTGGGCCGGAATCCCCCGTCGCCCCCGGGTCCTCCTGGCCGCCGGCGGGGCCTGTGCGCCGCGCAGTTCGCCGCCGGGGAGAGGGGCGGGGGAAGGCGAGACGGACGGACGGACGGACGGGGCCGGGCTGCACCTCGGGACAGCGCGGGGCAGGCAGGCCCCGGAGAGAGCTAAGGTGGGCGGCGGAGGAGGCGGCCACCTCGGCGGCGCATCCCGGGAAGAGTCGGGACCTCCCCACCGCCCTCCTCCTCTTCCCACCGGTAGCGGCTCCTCATCCCGCGGAGAGTGGAACTGCCGGTGCCGCCCCGGCTGGGACCCGCTGCCTGACGCCTCCGGAACGCCAGGCTGCGGGGACGGAGCTGGAGCTGCCCGCCTGGAGCGGAGGAGGAGGAAGGAGCGCTTGCCTGCGCGGAGCGGCGGGCACTGAGCGCCCGTCCCGGGGGCCCGGGAGCCACCCGGGGAAGGTAAGTGCCTTCACGTCGAGTTTTTGCTGCGTTTGGAGGCGAGGGGCGGGGGAGGGCAAGAAACAATCGGTGAGTGTCTCCTTTCCAGCAGCCCGGGGAGGGGAGGGGGCACCCGAGTCCAGAGGGCCGGGCTGGCATCTTTATCTGCTGGATTTTAATCCCCATCAGATCCGGAATTGAAGAGATGCTCAGGCGGAGGCGCGCGTGTCGCTTCGCGGCACAGAGGGGCACGTCCCCCCGGCCGAGGCAGGCTCCTCCGCTCCGTTCGCTGGCTCGGCGCCGCACACCCTGTGCTCCGGCCGGGCTGCGCTGCCGCTGCGCGCCGGCTCCGGCCCCGCTTCGGCGGGCCGTGACCGGGCGGCCGCGGGTGGGACGGAGGGAGTCGCGCCGCGGGGCGTGAGCGCTCTGCCTGCCGGAACGGGACCCGGGGGCAGAGCTGGGACGCTGAGCCGAGCGGGGTGACTTACCCATCACCCGCCAGCCTCCCCTGCAAGCCTCTAGCCCGGGAAGCGCTCCTTTGGGAAGGCTTCTGCTATTACCTCGTAGCCGAGAACCGTGTCATTTAGATCGTTAATCCCTGCGCACCGGGGGATGGGGGGAAAATAGCAACTTGCGGCCCTGTGGAGGTGACGTGAAGTTTGAAAATGCCTTATGTAACACTTTTTGGAAAGATTCCTAGTTTTTCTGCTGTGCCCAGTTTTAGTAAGCAAGTGGTTTTTCTTCTTTGTAAAGCATCAGCCAAGCGGTTTTTGTGTTTTCACCTGAGTACAATGTCTTCTAATTTGTTCAACTTGGAACAGGCGTGCTGCTGCACAGCAGATAAAGCCTACTTTTTTCCCGCATGGAATTTTTAATGAAAATTAGCCAGCGGAGGTATCTGAACAGTTGTTCGAAGGTCTTACCTTTTTCTGTATGCGTTTCACATAGCGCTCTTAAAATTACTAGAGGAAACATTTTCACAGCACTAATTGTCATGTATGTATTCTGGAAGGTATGGATGCCAGGATGGAAATGGCAATAAATCAAATGTCTTTTAAGCATTGTTAGCTTCTCTTTAGACAGTATCAGTGCTGGAAATGCTGGAAAGAACAGAAAGCAGCAGGCTAAACAAAGTGCTATGTTAAACCAGACCTGCCAATTGCCAACAGGTCAGCGTATTTTATTTAATGATGTCTGCTGGATACAGATTAATTTTCTGTATACTAACTGTTTTTTAAACTTGTTCAGAAATAGAAGCAGCAGGAAATTTGATAAATGGGTTGAAAGGTTGCCTAGTTTCCATAAGGGATTATGCCTTCTACCAGGGAAAAAATTCCCAAAGAAAAGAAAAAAAGCTAACCTCACACACAAAAAAGACGGAGTAGTGATTTGCCACATCTCTTCAGACTCCAACTGCAAAGATATACTAGTGGGACTGGTTTGGGTGAACTTCTTCCCCTCCTTCAGTGTGAAAATGCACAGACTATTGGGATAAGATATTGTGATAATTATATGTTATGTTAACTATATGTTAAAAATGATCTTTTTTCTAACCTTGTGGAGCTCCATCATTATACTGTAAACTAAGAGGAGAAACCATGTGTAGAAACTCGAGTCTTGAGTTAAGGGCAGGGGGATCTTCTAACAAAGTCATTCTGCTCCCTGCTGCAAAGGGGATAGGTTATCAGAGCTTAGTTTACTTATAAGAACAGGACAAGCTAATGAAAAAACCTTACCCTGAATGTCTTCACTGTGTTTCAGTTTTTTAAAATGGAGAAATGTGAATACAGTATCCCTGCACTTCTTGAAAACTGGAAATTGCTGGTAGATATTCCAAATTTGAAATACGAAATTCTTACTGCTTAGGTGTCCTATGACGGCCCTTGATCAGAAAGGCTGCAAGTCATGTAAGAGCCGCAGTAACTGCAGAGTCTCTGATGGATAATTGGATTGGTAGGTTGGTTTTGAATTTTTTTTTTTTTTTTGGTCTTTTAATTGCCTGCTGTAGTAGCTGGTGCCTTTTCTCCATCCCGCTGATGTTTCATTCTCATGATTTTTGGGTTATGTTGTGTGTGGCATTTTTCATGTTTAAAGTATATACCCCCTTCTTAGTTGCTGGTAGGGAGAGCAAAGCTTGGAGGTATTTGAATGACAGTATGGAGCAAGATCCTTTTTTTTTTAATGTCTGAAATATATGTGACAACTTATTTTCTTTGTTGTTTAGCTGACATGAGAAGATTGTAAGTTTTCTCAGGTCTGGGGAAATATGCACTGGTTTTCTTTAAAGCATCACTGAAAATAGTATTACTTAAATCTTGAATTCTCTGTGCCAGCTTTTCAATCTACAGAAATTCTAGCATACAGTCCTCAGAAAGCCAAAGTGCAGAGCAGTGATGAAGGACTGCATATCTGGTGGAAACATTAAGATCTGTCAAAGGCTGGATCTGAAATTTCACTGTGTAGGACTTTAATATTAGTAAAAGTAGTATTCCTTCTGAATTAATTAGTCTAGAAAACTGTAAAATTAGGCATCTCCCAAGTGCACTTAACTCACTGAACTGAAGTGTTCTTAAAAACAATGATTTTGAACTCATGAGACTACTTTCTGCTCAAATGTGTGGCTTTTGTTTTTACCTGGGATAAACAATCAGTTATTAATAGACCCTTACTGGAATATTCTCCTCTTTTATCCTTTGTCTGATTTTTTTTTTTTTATGTGGCCTTATAAGAGCAATCTTAGAAAACAAACACAGACACAAAGCCAAGAAAATCAAGCCTTTTTTTTTTGCCTGATGTTTATAAAGCCTAATAATTGGTAAAATTCATAATCTGACTGCGAAGTCGTTGCACTGTGTGCTAAACTCTAACTACATGCAAACTCCAATTGGTGTTGATGGGAGTGTTTGTCTAGATCCAGAACAGCAATTTATTTTTTTTTTAAAGTGTGTTTATCCTTATTTCCTGTCTTGTATGAAAGCCTATGTTAATGAGCTCTTGTCAGCTTTGAAGACTTTTCATCATCTGCATTAGAATAAATTAACAAAATGTCTGTTTTAAGGATATGAGCTTCTGGTGTATCTTCTTTTCCTGTAACGTGTCTGGGCTGATAACATTAAGATTTGGGTGAGAAGAGAACATAATGGCCAATAAAAGTTTGCAGTTGATTATTCCTCATGAGTTTGTCTCCGTTCTCTTCAGAGTTGGCTCTGTTGGTTATTTACCTAATGCTGTGGCTAAAGAACTTTCTCAAAAGTGGTTTTGTGCAAGGAAACGTACACAGTGTCCATTGCAAGGAAGTGTACACACATGTCCATTGCAAGGAAACATGCACGCAATGTCCATTGCACGATTTTTGCTCTGGTGGGTTTGCCTAATCTTCCTTTTTGTAGTGAATGCTAGCTTTTAAAAACAACCACTGTTCATTAATGCTGGCCTTAAAAACATTCATTGTTCATTATCCCACACTTGGCAAAATTTAAGAGTCAAAACTACCTCAGGAAGATATTTTTACTTTTCCCTTTTTTTTTTTCCTCTTCATTGGATCACTAATATTTCTCTTCTTTGTGATACATCCACTTGAAGATAAAGGTAAAGAGATGAAGGCTGTTCCTTGTAAGGATTCATGATTCTTTTGGTGTCATTTGGCTCAGTATTTGAAGGTCTGTCTTGTCTTGTCGAAGCCTGTTCAATGCATGGCTGTGGAAATGTAGAGCAGCAGATAAGAAATTCTATTTTATTTGGAAGTTGGTGGCTCAAAAATCAAGGAGAAAATTGCTAGAAAGGATTATCTTGGCCTTGGCACTGACTCTGAAGAAATCTGCCAAGGCTGGAATCCTTGTTTAAGTGCCATCTGTGTCAGAATTAGAAGCAAACTGTGTAAAATAGTTCCATTACTCATTCTAATTCGCAGCTCAGACCAGGTCTGGTAATGTTTACAGTAGTATCCACATCACCTTCTTTCTGGGCTGTAGCTGTTATTTCCACAGCAGCAGAGTTAACTGGATAGAAGCTACACAAAATTGTCGAAAAGAACCCCAGCAGTGTCCAGCCAGTGCTATAGTGAAAAGTCAGATCTGGTCATGTAACCCTGGTGGTGGAAGAAACTGGAAATCTCAGCTGATGAAGGCAGAGTGCAGTCTTCCCCACTAACCCTCACATAAGATAGGTATGCCTGAAAATAATAAAAAGAAACAGATTGTTTTTTAAGGCTGGAGTTCCCTGTCCTCATGCCTCTGGTCTCTTGACTAGTGAGTGCTAGAAGATAGATGCCATCACCACTCTACTCTTCTCCCCTGCATTTTTGTATATTGATGAGTCATTTCTGTTACTCCATGTCTATACCAATTTTTATCCTCAGGGAATAGTTGCACATGGTGACCCAGACCAAGCACTGCCTGAGAGGCAGCACGTCAGGGGTCACATCAAGAAACAGTGGCTTGCTTTACTGTTTTCCCAGGAATCTGTGAAAATTACAGAAATCGTAACAATTTTTGATCTGCTGTTGTTTGGCCGAACTACAAGCAGCAGTGGTAACACCAGAACCAGAGCTTTCTTAAATAAGAACAACACCCATATCAGTTTAAACCTGCTTTCACTCACCTGCACTGAGAGTTACAAGAACACTTGTGTTTAGAAATAAAAAATAACTTTTTAAAGCAACCTTCTGCTTCCTTCAGAATAAATTTTCTGCAGCTTAAAACTTCCCAGGGAAGTTGACTTGTCACTTTGAGTTGCATCACTCAATAGTTCCTCTAAAGTTTATCCTGGAATGTAATATTAATATGCAGAGGATCATCATTTCACATCTACCATTAGTTTTTAGGTTTTGTCTGCTGGTAGACATTTGACAGCTAAGACTTCGGACTAGGAGAAAACTAGAAATTGTTACCGAGAAATCTTCATTTAAATAGAAGAATGAAGAATTTCGTTTTAGCGGGACACAAGGGGAAGAGGAGAGAAAGAGCAGAGAAATAAAGGGAAGGAATTGTAGAAATAAATTTATTTATTTATTTAAATATGAAACTCTGCTTATAGTTTCTGGATGGACTTGGGAATTAATTTAATTTGTCTGTTTGAAGAAATGAATGTTTCTCATTGTGAAATACGAAGTGTCACTGAATGGTGAAATGGGGGGAGCAAGAAGAATTGAGAACTATTCAAATGAGGTGATGTTTTCAGTCAATATTTAAGCTTCTCAACCCAGCTTCTTCTGGGAAGGTTTCATTTTCTTCCTCTTTCTGACTCCCCTGCTGTGCCCCTGAACCTCAGTACTAAATTCTCTTGGTGATTGTTTTCCCTTCTGTCTTCAGTTAATGCTGCTGCTAATCAGTACTGAAAATGGAATTTTATGTTTAAAAATTACTGGACTTCAGTGTATGAATCTGCTTAATTCAATATTTTTCATGCTGAAGGTGCTAGAAAGGTGCATGCCTCTGGATAGAAAGAAGAAATGAAAAATCATTCTAGCATTATTAAACACCATATAAACACACATATAAAAAATATATGTTCTTTAGATCACACTGGTCTTAAGAATATTAGCTTTCACTGTTTTGTTAACAGAAGGGATGTATGAGGCTTCCTGGTATTTTTATATAAAATGAACTGACATTAACCTTGAGGCTCTTCAAGCAGCAGTTAAATTCTGTATTTCGGTAGTCTCATAGTTTTTCAATCCTAAAACTGGTTCTAGAGCGACTCAGATTTAAACTTGTAGGTTGTCATTCATGTAAGACAAATTTTCAAAAATAAAATATTGGCTGGCATGCTTGGGAATTTTTAAATGAAATAAAGATGGTTCATACTGCTTTAAGAGGGTGCAATTGTCTGTATTTTTGGAGTCTTCAATACTGAGCATATTGTAGAATTAGATGCTGTTTTATCAAAGTAGAGAATTGGAGCATTGAAGAATGAGGTCCCTGTAAAGGTGGACTTTTTTTTTGTTGCTATTATTGGAATATGTTATAACTTATGTCCTTGATCTTGATCTTCCAGGACTCTTTAATATCAACTACATTTATGAGTTCCTCTTCAGTGACTGTTCCAAGTAGTAGAAATCAGTAGGTGATGATGTCATGAACAATTTTTAGTACTAGGAGAGCTGCATGTTGACATTAATTCCACAAAGCAAAAAGGATCAGTTTAAGAAATAGTAGAAGCTTTTAGTTTGCAATGTCTTCCTCATTGAGACTCAGGTCATCAAAATGGGGGTGCTACAAATGAAGAAAGAAGGGAAAAAAATCAGTACTGATATTGAGTGTATTGTAATATAGGACATCCTAGTGGCTAAGCCAGACCATTTGGTGATGGGCAGGTACTTTGAGAAAGAAGCAATGTGTATGGGAATAAATTCACATCCTTTCATAGCTGCTCTCAGACATCAGGTGTGAAGAAGGGAGTATAGCCACAGTGGCCTAAGTTCCTACCTTTCC
The DNA here is from genome assembly GCA_013400655.1 of Mystacornis crossleyi. Lineage (NCBI taxonomy): Eukaryota > Metazoa > Chordata > Aves > Passeriformes > Timaliidae > Mystacornis > Mystacornis crossleyi. The sequence continues at coordinate 16,448 of VYZQ01033136.1, read as the reverse complement.
TTCCAAACTCTGCAGTCTGCCTGCCTTTTCTCTTTCTCAGTTCCCACTGTAATGCTGCTGCAGCTTAAAGGCTGCTAGATTAAAATAGCAGCTTCTAGCAAACTTTGGGGTCATTCAGATGTACAATGTTTAGGTTAGCGATGTAGATCACTCACTGTTGGAACACCTCCCTTCCGTGAAGGCATTGCTTTGGGAGTGATTGCTCCACAGCCAAAATCAGGATACTTGCTGGGTGGTTTGGACAGTGGAGAACCGTGTACAGTAATGCCTTGCAATGTAGTTATCAGTTTTGGAATTTACATCTCTACTGTTGCTATGCAGGGTCTAGCCCCTTGCTTTTGTGTGCTGTGCTGGGGAAGTTGGACTTAAAATCTCATGTTGTTCCTGCTACCAATTGCCACTACTCCTACACCACTACTCCCAGCCTGGCACCTGAGGAATATCGGACTGCATCAAATACTGAAAGCATCTGAGGTGCTGTTTAGTAAGCTTAGATCTTGATTTATGTTACTGTTGCAATGTGAGTAACTGTGCACAGTTGGTGAATGGGTTGAGAAGAAAGATGTTCCTAACATTTTTTCTTTATTAAGATGAGCAAAAATAGTAATATTGTGCCAGTAGTATGTAAGGAACGGAAACTGATGACAGTAGTTTTTCATATGCAGAATAACTTTGCTGATTTCCTAGTCTTTGACGTGTTGTGGAAATAAATCAGTAGGTTCCTGAATGCTTTACAGAGCTGCTTAAAGTGAGGAAAACGACACTGTAGAAAGATAAACCCATTCTATGACAACAAACTGATGCACTGCAGGTGAAGTGATTTAAGCAAAGTTTCCCCAAGTGGTTAATCAAAAAGCAAAGAGCAGAACTCTGGTTTCCTGAAAGAGTCACTGTCCTGTGCCTTAAACAAATGAAAATGCCAATGTCTTTGGCAAGAACTGTTGCTTAATATAGTTGTGCCTTAGATGATAAAACCAACTCCCTAATGATACTTGGCATATAATAATTATATTGCGTAAATATTCAGAATATATGTGCATCTTAAAACAAACAAGCCAAAGTTAATAGACAAATGGATAAATGACAAAATAAATGGATCATAGTGAAATTTACAAATACTCGTTGTTGATTTAGAGGCAGTGCTGTGACCAGGGGAAGAAAGGAGTGTGTTTCACTTCTTGAAAATAGAAAATAATACAACACTTAAGGAAGGAAATAGGAAAAGGCTTGAAGGAGTAAATGAATATATCTTGGTATTTAAAGGTTGTAGGTTATTCTTTAAATATATGGAGTTTGTCTATGGTCAGGTGATGCTAACAACCTAGGGAGTGTAACTGGAAAATGCCACTGCCATTTAGAAGAAAAGTCGCCATAAATGAACACTAAGGAGGCCAGAGTATCCACTGAATTATTGACACATGTTAACTGGATAAAAAATGTGGCAGTTTTATTGATTGCATCATTTTATATCAGTTTTGACCCATGATGAGCAGGGGGAGACACAGAATTTGAACAGAAAGCTACTGCCACGTTGCTGGGCAAATTTGTTAAGGATACAGGGATGGAGAGAATGAGAGAAACAGCACTGAAGTAAATCCATGTTTGCCAGGTGTCTGAAGGTGATGCCGTTTGATAGAGAAAAAATTTTTCAGACATCGTAAAGCTCTTCAAATTTTTCATAGTGAGTTTCTTCCCTTTCTGTTCTCAGTCTAAAAACTGCTGTGTTACACATCAGCAGTAAAGATTTCTGGACCTGAGGTTAGTATCACGAATTTTTTGAAATAATTAATTTTACAGCATATTTTATTTTAAGTGTTTGGGTTTTGTTCCTCAGTTTCGTCTGTCCTGCATTTGGACAGATACGTTAAGGAAGGCCCAAGTTTTGTTTCTGTTAAATTTTTTTCTTTTCCTTTTGTCATAAACTTAAAGTATGAAGTTGCTGTATATGAAAGTAATATAATCTGAGAAAAGATCTTGACATTCTGGTTGAAATAGTGGAATTGTGAATGTAATACAGAAAGCAGTTATTTATTCATTTTCTTAAAATACCTGGAGGCTCTGGTTGAGACAGGGCTCACTGCATTCTGGGTGAAGCACAAACACACTTGAGTGTACCTGAAGGGTACTTTATGGTCAGGAAGGCTGGTCTAAAGCAGCAGCAAAACACTGGTTTGTGGCTGAATGTCTTCTGAAACAGCAGTGCCTTAGAAGAGTCAGGTGATGGTTGAGGTTGGAAGGGGCTGCTGGAGGCCGTCTGCTCATCACCCTCGCTCAGGCAGGGCCACCTAGAGCCAGGTGCCTGGGCTGGCACCTGATGGCTTTTGAGTACCTTCAAGGATGAAGGCTCCACAACCTCTCCAGGCAAACCTGCTCAGTCACCCTCACAGTAAAAGAGTGTTTCCTGATGTTCAGAGGGACTCTCCTGTGTTTCAGTTTGTGCATGATGCTTCTTTTCCTGTCACTGAACACCACTCAGGAGGATCTGGCTCTAACATCTTGATACCCTCCTTTCAGATACTTATTCTTGTCATTCCTCACTAGTTTTAGCTCCAGGCGGGCTCTGGCTTTCCTGACTACATTTCTACTTGCTCAGGCAGTGTCTCTGTACTTTTTCCAGTCTGCCTGTTCATGCTTCCTACTTTTGTGTCCTTTCTGTTTGTGTTTGAGTTTTGTCAGGATCTCCTTTTTCATCTGTATAGGCCTCCTGGCATTTTTGTGTGACTCCCTGCTCTTCAGGATGAATGGTTCTTGAGTTTGGAGGAGGTGATCCTTGAGTATCAGGCAGCTTTCTCTGACCCCTCTTTCCTTCCAGGGCCCTATCCCATGGGGCTGGTTTCAAGCAGGTCCCCAAAGAGACCAAAGTCTGCCAGGACTGTGATCTTGGATTTTTTGCCCTTCTCCCTCTCAGTGTTGTGAATGCCACCAGGGTCACTGCAACTTAAGGCTCTCTGTGACCTTCATGTCCCCAAGGAGCCCTTCCTTTTTAGTAAGTATGAGATCCGGCACAGAATGTCTCACTGTTGGCTCCTCAATCACTTGGGTCAGGAATTTATCAGTGCTCTCTGGGAGCGCTCTGGGTGCTTCTCCCTGGGTGTGCTGTCCTTCCTGCAGATTCCACAGTGGTTTAAGTCCTCCCCCACGAGGGCCAGGGCCTGTGAATATGAGGTTGCTGCTCCCTGTCTGTAGAGGGCCTCATCCACTTGATTTCCTGGCCAGGTGTGCTGTAGCAGATGCTCACTCACTACAGCGTCCCCGGTACTGGTCTGCTCTCCTATCTGTGACCATAAGCTCTCGCTTAGCTCATCATCCATGCCCAGACAAAGCTCCATGCATTCTGATGCCTCTTTCATAAGAGGTGTCTCCACCTCCAGGTCCTTCTGACATGCCCTTCCCAAAGAGCCTGTATCCCTCCTTTGCAGCTCTCATGCAAGCCATTGCAACATGTCTCCATTCATCCCAGCAAGATTATAACCATGAAACTGCACATAAATCTTGAATTCCTCGTGTTCACAATATTGATGTTTATTCATGCAAAAAATAAATTCCACAACGGAGGGAAGCAATTCAGATAAAAGCACTGTTTTTGCCAATATAACTGTGACTAGTGTGGCAGCTTCTGCTAGCCAAGTGACATCAATCAGCAGTCACTCTTCACACCATCAACCAATATAGCTGGGGTGTCAGAAATCCCCAATGCAAGAAAGCACTCCTGCCCAAAAGAGCTTAGAAAACAGAAGAGTGTGCTGAAGTGTTTGAAAACTGATAGCTTGTACTTTCCCCTTTTTAAAATTTCTTTTTAGGCTGTACTTTTAATCTCGGTAATTTTTCATTTGAGTAACGCATGCTTATTTGTTGGTGGCTTTGTTTTTTCAAATGCCATTGGAAAAAGTACAGCCTGTATTCCTGTGTTGAGATCTACTGAAAGCAGCAACATGGGAGTGTTCTGAAAAAAATCACTGTAGTTCTGGGACACAACTGATTTTCTCTGTTGCATTTTTTTGTTTTAATTGGTGTGGTACTTTAAGTATATTTTTATATTCGATTTGACAGTGCTAAAATAAAATATTACAGTAGTATTTAATACCCTTTTTTTACTATCTAAACAAAAACCTTTAGCAGGATTGAGACAGATCCCGCTGCACCTGCCCTGTGATGGTAATTTATGAAGATGAAATGCATCTAACATGGCAGGAACTGAGTCATTCATCACAGATAGCAAGTAATATAAGTATCCTTGGGTTTTTTGTGTCTTCTTCTTTACCTGTATTCACAGTGCATCTCTGAGTTTCTCATACAACTATTTTGATCACCAAGAACTCATTGTATTTGGTCTGTTTTGAGTCAGGTACAGAGATCATTTTTAGGACGTGGTGTCTTTGATTAATCAGAATGAAGTGGAATTTCTGGTGAAGTTTTAGTGGATTGAGCACTGGTTTTGCAGCAGGTCAGAGATAACACTGTTAAGACAGAGAAGCATTTTCAGGATCTGTTTGTAATATTGATTTCTTTCTTTCTAGTGAGAAATAGCTCTAATTGTTCAGGTTGTCTCAGATCCATTTTCAAATCTTCATTACTTCTAGCCAAGGATGTTACATGATACCCTAGGATGTTTTCAGTTAGATAGTCCTGTCAAATGCTAACCTGGAAGCCAACTTGCCTGCTTTTTTTGCTGACTGGACCTTTTATCTGGATTGACTGAGGTAACCCTGTGCAAATTCCCACTAGTAATCAGGCCTGCTGCACTAGGCTGAACAATGGGAGGATGTGAAACCTGTGCCTCTTGCTCCTAACTGGCTTCTGTTCCTTTCTCAATATCTAGTTCAAGCTCCTAATTTTTAAAAGCCATCCTCAAAACCTGAGTCAGAATGTTTCTGCCAGATTCACAGGAGTTCAAGCTGGGCCCTTAATGAGCTGGACATTAAATACCGAGGTGAAAAACTTGGCTATTCTCGCTTTACTTTTTCTATGATCTGCTCCCCTGAAATCAGTGCTGCCAGCAGTGGAGTGAGTGAGGTACTAACTATAACAGACGAGGGAGGACCTGTCAGAGTCCTGCTCTGTGAAGTAGCTCACTGTCCATCAGCGACTGGTGTTTTCTGTGGGGGAATACTGGCATGCATACTGTGATGTTTTGGAATGGCATGGAGTTCTCTGAAGAGATCCCAACGTTGATCCACATTAGTAGTATTTGACACCTCAAATGAATACGAATGTAGCAGATAATGCTTTGTGATGAATCTCTTTGCGTAAGTCTTTCCTATTAGAGGTGACTAAAGAGCCACACAGCACCCTAGAAAAAGAAAATAGAATTCAGCAGAGCATGCAAAGAGCAAACTTTAACAAATTACATCTTTGTATCTAGCATCTTGACTCTACTGGGTATGTGTGCCTTTGGAAAGGCAGTAATGGGAACTGCAAAGGAAAAATACTGTTCTTAATAAGAATATAAAAGCTTTTTGAATGGTGGTGTAGAATAACAAAAGATGTTGCAGGTTGAATTTGAGAAAAGCAACAGGAATTTCAGTGGAAAAAGTATTAGAATTGAAATTAAAACAGGTCTACCAGAATCTCTCAATGTTCAGTAATTTAGTGTTTCTTTGTTGTTCTAGTACTGCAGAATCTGTTTTGATGCATCTCTACAATGGAAATGAAACCATAGCTTACATAATTAAAATATCATCCATCCATCCATGCATCCATGCATCCATGCATCCATGCATCCATCCATGCATGCATGCATCCATCCATCCATTTTGCTGCCAGCTTCTGCATCCTCTCTTCTTGCTTCCTTTCACTGAAACAGCGGTTCTTTTATGTCTTGGCATGCTAATATTTGCAAAGTGTTTTTGAAAGCTGAAATGCACAAGAAAGGTGCTAAGTATTCTTGCTTTCATTTAGAACTAATTTTCATTCAAGATGTTCTTGTCATGGCTTATACTTTGTGTGAAAACTGGAGGGTATGCAGTGATCTTAAGAATTTTGGGCTTATGGATAGGAGAGCTTTTGCTCTAATTCTGTGGCTCAGGAGTATCTTTCTGATGCAGGCAAAGATCTGTATTCTAGAAGCTGCTTTGCTAAGGGCTGGCATAGGAGTGTATCTGAGATTGTTATACCAGAATGCAGAATGGGATATGCTTGGTACATTTAATTCATCTCTCTGAGCATCACTGGTTGTCCAAGGTGCTGTCATACTTGGTAGGTTTTTTTCTTTTCTCTCCCTGCATGTCTGTAGCTAACAGGTAGACTGAAGTTTTGGATTCATAGGTGTTTATTTCTTTAAAGAATCTGAATATTAAAATAAAGTAGAAATTCTCTAACCAGACTTGGCACAGTTACTCTAAAATTTGTTGCCATTGTGAAACTACAGATGGGAGGAAGAAGTTCTGCGGAAACCAAATTAGAACACTGACGTGTCTAAATGTCTGTCCCGTGTTTATATTTATATATTAAACTGAAAATTAGTGAATGCTCTGGATCTATTAGGAATATCTTCCTTTGAGGTGAAGAGAAGTATGAAATGTTACATATTCAAAATTCTCATCTGTAAGGTCATTAACTTCTATGAAATTATTTAGAATAAATGGTGATCTGTAAGCAATTTTCAAGGTTCTTCTTAATTGTGTAGGAAATGCAGACTCATCTATGTTATTTTTATCTGCATGTGCATCTAAAACATTCAGGGGTTGACAAACTGAAACAACTGATTTTAAATGAAGTATAAACTGATACAGGTCTAATTTCTGTAAATGCAACTTAGGAAATTGTATTAGGCATATTGCAAAGCCATTGAGGCTTGCCCCAACTATGTAGGAACGTAACAGCATGATGTCTGTCGATTTGAATTATGGAACAGGACTTGAATACACGATCCTGAAAAGTTGCAAGAACTGTTTTCTTTGGCTCTGAGTGGTATTCATTACCTCTTGCCTTTAGCAGTTGTCTTTATTCAAGCGTGTTGTGGTTTAGAATATTCCCCAATTAAGTGTTCTCACGAAAACACTCGAAACGATGCCCTGCTTGCTCACTTTGCCTTTTCCTTCTCCCATCTGGCAGGCTGGGGAGGAGAATTGGAGGTACAAAAGATAAAGGTCCCAGGTTGAGATACGAATGATTTACTGGAAACAGCAATGAAATAAGAAAATGAACAGTATCAGCGACAATCCTAATGATAGTGTCCAAGGAAGAGGTGAATGTACCTGACTGTTCCTCTGCCATGCTGTGGTACCCTGGGAAGGACCCTTTCCTCCATCCCAAGAAAATTACCTGAGGTGGTACAGAATAACCTCCAGGTCCCAGCCATGCCCCTCCTGGCTACTGCAAAAATTAACCCTGTTCTGGCTGGAACCAGGACAAAGTACATATTTACTTACCAAAGGAGGTGATGGATTACTTTACAGGACAAATGAAAGGCTTAGGTGGTGTTATATCTCCATGTCTTTTATGGGAAATTTCATGTCATAAGAAGCATATTTCCTCCTGTACAAATGTGAAATTATGTTGTAAATGAAATCTCTTAATTACTGCTCAGCTTTGCTAAGCTTTTTACCTTAGTCAGCAATTGCCTTGCTGAAAAGTACCATAATTTTGAAGCAGAAATTTAGGACTGAAGATTTCCAACCAATTTCTTTCTTCCTCATCATTAAGAGAATGGTGGCTTAGCAGTCAGGAAGAAGAGCATTCTGGTTTTGTAAATAGTATTCAAGTTTTCTCGTATTAGTAGATTAGAACAGCATGCTCGTATTTCTCGTCCACCTCCTCACTGGCACTCTCACTGCTGGTTTTGGTTTTAGTTTTAGTTTTTGGACCCTACTTTTCACTATACTGCTTCACGTTTTTACTGATCAAATTTTGATCCACATTTTGGATCAAATGTGTATATGTGTCGCTAGGAAAGAGGGCTTGCCTTGAGACCAAAAGTTTGCAGTTTCTTACTGAGGGGAAAAAAAAAAAAAGTGGATTGTAAGACAGG
>VYZQ01033131.1:4238-23428 GCA_013400655.1 Mystacornis crossleyi | reverse complement strand
TTCAGGCTTATTTTCTAGTAGTATAACCCAGAATAGGAGTTCTGCAGCAAACCCACACTGTCAAGTAATCAGCTTCCAAACTTTTTTTAATATATTCTTGCCTCGTCAGCCTTAGGAGTCTCTTATAGTTATATACATCAATGAATAAAGAACAGATTGGGGATGAGGATGTTGATGAGAACTGCAGCATAATGGGGCTGCAGCAACCAAGGTAGAGTTATGGTTCTGAGGGATGGCATCAACAGCATTGCAACCCAGTGCAAGTCAAGCAAGTATGGCACAAATTCAAGTGTGGTTGACTAGGAAAATCTTGACTGAACTCAAATTCAAAAGGGAAGCCAAAGTAATGTGCAGTTGGGATAAAATACACAGAAATAATATAAAAATTCTGCCTGGGTAGGCAGGGATGGATGTTAGGAAAGCTAAAGCTTAGCTGGAGTTGAAATGTGAGGGATGTGAAAGTCAACAAGAAGCACTTCTTTAGGTACATGCACAGTAAAAAGCGAACATAAGAAAAATACAGTTTTGTTGGTCTGTAGAGCAAAGGATCTAGTGACAAGGACTCAGAACACGTTAATGTAGTCAATGACTTCTTTGTCTCATTTTTTACTGGCAAGATTTACCCTCAGGACTCCCAAGTCCCTGTTCGTAGTGGCTGAATCTCTATCCATGGTAAAAGAGATAGAGCTAAGAATCAGTTAAGCAGCTTGAAGATACGTGAGTCTATGTGAGCAGAAGGGATGAATTTCAGGGTTGGGAATGAGCTGACCAACATTGCAAAGTCACTTCCTGCCATTTTTGAGCATTACACTGAAAGACATTTCTGATGACTTAAAATGGAAAATATCACACCCATCTTCAAGAAGACCAATCAGCTTAACCTCAGTTTCTGGGAAGTCTTTGGAACAAATTCTCATGGAAACTGTCCAGGCACACAAAGAACAAGAAGATGTTTTGGGAACAGTCAGCATGAATTTACTAGTTCAAACTGTGCCTAACCAACATGACTGCTTTCTGTGATGACTAGCTTTGTGGGCTTTTGAAGAGCGCTGGGTATTTTTCCCTTTGCTTTTAGGAAGGTTTTGGATATGGTCTACCTTAGTATTCCTTGAGTCAAATTGGTCAAACCAATCAATAACTTTGATAGGTAAGAGTACCTTTGATAGCTAAGAATATAATGGATGGAAACTTGGCTAGGCTGCTGGGCCCAAACAGTGGTACAAAATCCACCTGGCAACTGCTTACTAGGGAGGTCCCTAAAGGATCAGTACTGGTATTAACATCTTTGTTAGTTACTTGGACAGTAGAACAGAATGTGTTCTCTGGAAGTTCACAGAGGATATGAGATCTGGGAGGAGTGCTCAATTGTCCAAATTACCAGTAAAATGTTGGACTGAACCAGATCCAGAAGAAACGCGACAAGACGTCATTCAAAATACATGGACAAACTTTTATCTTATTGTTAACATGCCCTTTGAACAGGTTTTTTCTTTATTTTTTAAACAGGCAGTGTACCTACTTTCTATTGAATACACATGGGCCCAATATGACTCCCAAAATTGTGTCAAAAGCTGTCCACAAATCAAGATATGTCCATTTGCAATACTAAAAAAGCATCAGGGATGTTAAATTAGGTTTTCTAAGCTGTAATACCTCAAATCCTCATAGTTTTAAAGACAAACCGCGTTCTTTCCTATGGTATTTTCCTAGCCCTTCAGTGACAGTCATTAAAGGATCTCCACATATTGCTGGTTATGTGTTGCCATCTCAGATACTCTCAGTTGCCCCAGGGCATGCAGGGTCAAAATAGACACCCACATCCCGTGGGAGTTCTGTGTCTTTTTGGAGTAGCAACTGGAAGCAAGGCAGGATGCCCTAAAACATCACAAGTTTTTAAAAGTCTATATGTCTTTATTACAACCAAAGTCCCTAAGTCATACCTTGTGCTGAGTTGTCTGTAATAATCTAAAGGGTTCTGAACACACCCTAGAAGTACAGTGAGAGTAGTTGAAAGTAAAGGAACTTAAAAAACTGGAGCTGTGTTCACTGATCACTCTTCACAAGGATCTACGCATTCATTTTCACTAACATCAGTGCTCGTACGCGTGAATATTGAGCTTTTCTGTCTCAGCTATTAGCGGGAATTTAAAACTCATACATATAGAACACAAGTCACTTTGCAAAAAAACTATGACTGAAAAATGTGGAAAAGATGCACATGAGAAAGCCAGGAAAGTCACAGTATGGTTTTAGATAGCACACAAACAGGCAAAAAATGAAAGCTGAAGATTGTGTTTTTGCCAGTTTTCTCTGCACTGGCATTTTCATATTCAAGAACATGTACTGAAGTTTTACTGCCAGGATGTAGCAGAAGTCCATACAGTTAGAGGAGAAAATCTGAATAATACATATGTAAGTCATCACACAGATGTCGTTGTTGCTGTGATATTCTGAGGCATTTGAATATAGGTTCAAATGATGTGTGGTCACACCAGAACACCTGATAAAATGGCCTGTGTGTACAGACTGTAAGCCATCTAACCCATTCACCTACAAAGAAAGTGAGACTCAGGAAAGTCTGTATTCCTTCCTTGAATTCTATCTTTCATGAAAGACAAATATTGTGTGTAATATAACATTTCATGTAAGTATCAAATGTGACATTTATAATAAGATCTGGTGCCAAGGATTCAATTTCACATACTGTAGCTTCAAGGCCCATATGCTTATTCTGTCAAGAATCAAAACCATAGGCTATTGTGATTGAGAAAACATTGTTCCTCAGCTATTCAGGGACTACAGTTGGAATCTAAACCCCTACATAGCAGAAAGAGCTGTGGAAAGAGGGCAGTAAAATATATGTATAAGAAATTCAATGAGATTTTTTTTCCTGGGGAAATAAAGACATAAAAACATGCTTATACATACTATTATACATACTACAAAGTACTATATTTTGAATTCATTAGTGTGACATCAATAACATAGTAGCCTTAAGTATTTTTTTCTGGTTTTATCTCACTCCATATAAACAAAAAATATGTGGCCTCATTTTTTAGTTTCCTGGTGTAAGTCACTATTCAGTATTTAAATGTGGATAATCTCTAGTGCCCAATTACACTGTAACTCTTTTTAGACAATGTTAAAAATATTTAAATTAGGCCAGCTTTTTTTTTAGGAGAGAGTTATATTATGTACTTTGTAAACAACCTGTCTGTTTTGGTTTGGTTTTGGGGTTTTAATTATTTTTTATTTTATCTACAGTTTGACAAAAATAAAACTGGGTAAACAATAGAGTTCAATCCTCTGTGCATAGCAGGCAGGCAGAGCCTGAATGCTAAGCTCAGTTCTGTCTATCTTTGCACTGCATTGACGTCATCTTCTCTTGAAGTTCTTGGCAACATAGGGATGATGACCCCAAGTCTGTCAACAATTTCCCAGGTGTTATAATAACCGATACATAAGATTTTATTTTCTTCATATTGTGATTGTGTATATGACAGAATCATAGAATGTTAGCTGGAAGTGACCTTAAAGATCATCTAATTCCAACTCCCCTGCCAGGGAGAGGGACTCCCCTGATTTTCCACTAGACCAGGTCTCTTCCAACCTAAACTATTCTATGATTATGTGAAAATTCATTATTAATTCAAAGATGTCCTGTCCTTTGGAAGGGAAAAGCTGAGTTGCCCAGTGAGGCTTTCCTTTTTCACATGCTGAGAACACAGTAAAGCTAACTGTTGAAATCCAAGAACATATAAAATAAGAAGGGAAAAAGAAGGCAGCAAAATACAAAAGGTAAGAGGCAAAAGAAATATGACAAAAGGGCAAAGGGAAACTGGGAAAAAAAATAAAGAAAAAAGAAAAGGGAAAAAAATGAAAAGTAAATGAAGACAAAAGAAGCAAGGAGAAAATGAAGACAAGATTGTGGTAAGTTGAGACTGATGTATAGAGAGAAATACTGAAAGTTTGTCACATATGAATGACAACATATCTATCTGGGTCTGGCTACATTACCTCTGGCTATGTAAGTGAGCATTGTTCACTGTCAGTGTCTGTCTTAGATGCTGTAGATAAAAGATTATGGAAGAAACTTAGAAATAAAAAGACCTACATCACACAGTTATCTTTACCCATCACTGTGTCAAGTACCTTGCATCAAGGAGTGAATGAGAATTGAATATAGTCTATTGACTGTCTTCCATTAGAAAGAGGATGGGCAAAATTCTTTTGATTTTTCCCCAAAAACTTTTGTGTTTGAATGTGAAGAGATGAATCATAATTTTGAAGTGCTGCTCATTACTGAAGCTGTAGAGAACTTTGACAATTAGCCCTCTCCCACAAACCTGAAGGGATGCAGTATATCCCCCAGATCCTGGGGCTGGGGAAGAGAAGAAAAAAGAGCACAGCAGAGCACAGAGCCTCTGATAGCAGGCTCTCCACATGAAGGGACTATATTCTGAAAAGACTCAAAGATCAGAAAAATTAGAACATGTTCTCTTCTCTCTGTCTTTTCCACACACTGGTAGCATTGGATAGAATCCGTACATTGCCTTTGTAGCCTTCAGCATGCTCATCCACAGCATTTCATGAGTATTGTTGCAATAGTTATTAAAAGTGTTCTGGATCATCGATAATGTGAAAATTTCAGTGAGCGATCCCTAATGACACCCAAATAAAAGAAGTTTGTTATTTGTGACATGGGTATTATTGAGGCAAACTGCAAGGCAAGAGCATGGAAGCTGATTTGCCACAGTGCAGGAGCTGCACCTCCAAGCAGTTCTGCTACTGTGGATGCTGCTGCGTGAAGCTGTGGTCACTCATCTACCTTCAGCTTTGCCATATTTTCCAGCCTGCCTATATCTTGCTGCCTCCCTCTCCAGACAGAGGTCAATGTCTCTGATTTTGATGAAATTGCATATGCAATTGCTTCTTGACTTGATCTTGTTTTAGCAGTATGGTTTTCTTGAACTGCAATCTCTTTTGAAAGAGACCTGCCATGGATCAACACATGTAGTGATGTACCCTGTGCTTATGCAGACCTTAAAGAGATTAGGAGAAAATTTGTTTAATAATGCACACTTCACTAGAGATGTTCTGATTTTTGTTGTTTTACAACAGGTCTGGAGTACAACTGGATTTACAGACAAGGTTGAAAAGTATTTTGAGACTTAGAGACAGCTCTCCCTGAGGTAATTCTCATGTCAATGCAACTTGCCAGCATTTGATAAGGTTGTGTTTTTCCCAGGTTAAACCAGCAAGGAGCTTGTGTTCAGCTTTCCTGCTATAATCAACGAGGATTAAGAAATATGTTCAATTCTCATTTTTGCATGCACTAGGTACATAAAATTCATTCTGAAAGTGTGATATTTATATTTAGGTATCTTGTGCGTACCATGTACTTAGATGATTTTCCCTTCACCCAATATAATGCGATTCTCAAAATTAGCAGACTTTTTCCAGGGAATATGAAAAATTCTTTAAGTAATTTCTTTGACTTCTTTAGCAAGGCAGTAGTAGTTTTTGGTTGTTGAGGTAAAATTACCCTTCTGCAAAAGATCTGGGAAAGGCTTTTGCATTGCATTAGAGTGGTCTCTAACCTGCCTCTGTCAAGGTTCTGAGACATATAAGTAATCCATTTTGCTCATAACACTTCTCCTCAAATAGATGAGCCCCACTCTCAGGCTAAATTCCTCCCACAAAATACTGATTTGCTTACTTGTAGACATTCATGGGGTTTACAAACAGCACTTATATTAAGGTTTTGATACGCTGTTACTAAATCTGCTTTGTTTCTAGAAAGATACATTTTCACACCCTTTTCCCTAAAAGTAGAAATGTTTGTTCAAAAGTGAGAATATTTAGAAAATGACTTTGTGCCTTCAGCTAAAAGCACCATTTCAGGAAAAACTGGAGGAAAGCTTATTCCAGGCTCTAAAGCAATTAAGAGCATTTTAATGTTCATTATTGTCAGTACCTTTCAGGTAAGGGACCAAATTCACTCCATGGAGGGATATATTGTATATTTACACCAGTACTTGTCAGCTGATCTGAACTCCTAAACAGTTTATGATTTTTCAGAAAGGTTAAGCTTCCTCATTTCCAATACTGAGATTTTTGTGTTACATCTTGTCTTCTTCAGCTGGGAGGCAGTTTAACAAAAGTCTAAACACTGTCCTTTGCTGAGGCTTCCTAGACAAGCTGTAGGGGTGCAATCCTTCTCTAAACCTTCTACGTTTCAGTTATGCGTAGCAACGATATCATCCAGCTGCGGACTGCGTAGGCCTAGTTTCAAGTTCAGACACAGCCTTTCTTAAACTGCTTGGTCATTTCACCCTCCTGGAGCCCATGATACATGTAACTGATCTGACTTACAGAAGGTAAATCATGCCCAGGGCAACATAACAAAAGAGGAGCGGGAACACGGTTTCTGACAGTTTGGCCAGTGAGCAGCACCTTTTTGAGCTGTTGTGACTGCATTGCATTTGAACATGTGCCCATAACTGCTACAAAAAGAATAGCAAATCATAGCTCCATCTTACCCCCAGCACTTGGCATCCTAGAGGACTCCTGTTGACTACTGGATTTGTTGCGGTTCTGATTTTTCCTTTTATTGTTGGCTGCTCGGACAGAACGGAAAAGCACTTCACTTGCCTTGAAGAATGCAACCATGAATGGTTGCTTTGACTGAGGCCCGTGTCTTCCAACCAGGCCAGCAGACTTAACATTGATACTTCGACCTGTAAAGCAATGGAAATTGCAAGTTAAAAGGTGAACTTCTGCCCTTCCCGAAGCCACAGTAGCTGTTCAACTGCTGACTGAATCATAGCAAGGAATTTGCTATAATCCTGAATTTACATGATTAGGAATCCTATCTGTATTTTGTTGAACGGAACTTAAAAACACAAAAAGCTCAACCATTTGCAGAAGTTTCAACAGCTTTACAGGTACAATTTGTTATTGCATAAAATTGCGGTCTCTGTGTGCTATATATCTTATTCATTACACAGGCATTTTAATTCAGTCTCATGCATACATCTATAGAACTGAAAAATAAATGAGCCCCATTAAAGTCTATTTTCTGTAGAAGGGATAATGTAATGCAGTCTTCTAATTTTGAATCGTTTCAGTGTGACCTGGAACCTTATATCCCCAAAGCAAATCAGCAGCAAATAGAAGTGTAGATAATAAATATAATTCTCCTTTTAAAATAAATATTGTGCAGTGTTACTCAAACTGATGTTCATTCACCAGCAAAGGTGGGAAGCCATTCAGTGGTTCAAGAGAAGAGAGTTTGAAACATGTACATTATTGACTCTGGTTCTGTTCCCAGGGGATGTACATATTTCTTTAAAATATTTGTTCAGTCAGGACTGTGTGGTAACTTCATTATATTATGTGGTCTAAACCTCACTGAAAGAAAGGAAAGCAAAACAAGTCACTGAAACTGCATCAGTGACATTTTAGCAAATAAACCCTTGCTCTTAACTGAATTTATTTTGGCAGCATAAACACTTTTGTGCGTACGTGTATTATGCAGAGCCCTTCAACCGTCAGAAAATGAGACAGTGTCATGTGAAGCTGTGCAGCTGTGCAGGGTGGGGGACACAGAGGTCCTTTAACCAGGAAAGTATGGGCACTGGCACCGCGGGCGCCGGGCGGCATCGGGGCGCCTCAGGGTTCTTCTAAACCCATTGGAAAAGTTTGTTACGTGGGCAATGAAGGAGCATCTGCCTCACAAACATATAATGCTCTTAACTCAATCACCCTGAAAAAGAACTTGCAAACAAGCATAGGAGTAAACCTTATAGAAATAAGCATATAGGTTTCCTTTTCAAATACAAACTTACAGTGGCTGCACGCCAGAGTCTATATTTCTTAAAAAAACTCTATCACTGGCGTAAATGAAAGAGGCAGTTTGATTTGTGGTTAAAGTAGTTTCCATTCTACTTCCACTGTAACAAATGTATTAATTCAGCTCAGACTTCCTCCTTCTGGCAGCCCTTTTGCAGTAAAAAGAGAAATTAGAAGTTCCAGCCAAATACCATACCTTGAACTGACCCACTTCAATACATAAACACTTTTACAACATGTTTATTCAGGTGTAGCACTTTAAATTGGTTTAAGATGTTTCCAGTGACAGAGAGCCCAGCAAAGGCAAGAGAAGAACTGAGAAAGTTAGCAGTTATGGAGCAGAGTAATTGGCAACATATTCTGAACAATTTTGATAATTACTTTTTTGACTGCAAGAGAAAAATATATTTTTTGAAGCTTCTGATTTCATTTAAAATGCCTTTTTAGTATTGTGTTTCTTTAATTCTTCTTTTCATGTGTTTGAGTTACTATTAAATAATTCAGTAACATTAATGTCTATATGTTCCAATCTTCTGTTGCAAGTCAGATATGAGAAACTGAACACACTATTCTCTATTCATAACAACATGGACAAGCTAGCTTCTTACCACAAAGTTCTACATTTCCCTTCATTTCTAGAGGGAATATTTTTACTATTTTTCTTTATTTTTCATTCCAAGGACTTTCAGAATTTTAATTTTATCTGTAAAATATTAATGCTTTACTGGTGGACACTTTAAGAATACTATTAGATTTATATATTGAGAACTGTAAAGGTGTGTGAATGTTTTCTGAATTTAAATCTAGGTTCTCTGAATTTACAATGGTGGATATTGTGTGCGAAGCAAAATATCCTTCAAACCAATGTGAACTCCCTTTAAAATAACTTTTAATATTATTAAGTTTCCTCGGGGTTTCCTTTAGACTTCAGCAATGAGATGGCTATTAAGATTCCACAAGTTAAGGCTTACTTGGTTATCCAGGGTATAGGGATATACTATAAAAAATTAATCCTGTAACCCACAGCCTTTTTACACAGAGAAACAGCTTATGTGACTTTATTCCTTTATGTACTTGATCTTCTAAGCAGCCAGCATAAGTTTTTAGAATTCATTCGTTCAATTCATAAATGGTATATGCACTGGATCTGCTTCTATTGCAGAGGAAAACTTTTATTGACTTCTGTGGGTTCATCGTTAAATTTTTCTCTCTCAGTTTATCATATACCTTAGCTTAACTGCAACTTTCAGAAGACGGAGCAATCAAAATATACACTGCCCTTGAGACGCTATATTTCTTCCGAGGAGGATCTCTGAACTGTTTGGATTGGAAATTCAAACTACATATGTTGTCTCCATTTTTGGTTGCTTCTTTTCAAAAGAAAGTTTGAATTTACAGAACTTCTATTATCCTTTACTTTAAAAAAAATAAAGCGTGCTTGTGGGATATTTTCCTTCAGTCTAAAAAGCATTGCCCCTTCTTGAAGAGAAGGTATTTCAAAGTGTTCTGCCTCTGAAAAGCATCAAGATTTCTGCTACAGCAGTAGCTCCACTGTGTGTGCCATGGTATTGTTAGCTAGTCCTTAACTCGTCTGTAGTGTCAATTTCAGAATACAGTACGAAAAATTTTACTCTATCCTGAATTTCCCCTTATAGCAAGAAGCATTCATGGGCTTCATTTTTGTAAGTAGTTTTAATCTATTGTTTCTTGAAAACATTTAGAAAACGCTTAGTTTCAATGACAACTGAAAATCCAGGTCTCTCAAGCATGTGCCGTATTGTGGCATTAAAGCAATAGTTTCTAAAATCAGCTGAATGACTCAGGCTGACCTGCTTAGCTACACTCGGAGCTTTAGCCAGATGAAACTTGTAAAATCAAAACAGCAAAGTTTGTCTTTCTGCTTCTCTTGAGCTTCTCTGAACAAGATATTGAACTTGGTCGAGCATTCTGGAAAAAGGGTTTGGTTTTATCCTTCCACCTTATCTTTAATTCTGAAGATTTCAAAGATTTTCTGAAGATTTCAGAAGGAAATAAGAAAGTTCAAGTAACCAGCAGTCTGCTTGTGCCTGCTCCATTGAACTTAGCCTCTGCAATTGCCCCTGCACCTAGGGAAAAAACCCAAAAACATAATAGATGGATTTACACTGTGCAGTGACAGTCCAGAGCCTTTGTATTCTTCACATACTGGCATGCATTTCTCAATACTGCTGTGACAATTAATTATCTTTTCTACATATTGGCAGGTATATTCGGAGACTAAGACTTATTTAAAGCATTATGTTTCAAATTTGCCAAACTTCTTAGTCCTTATTCATAGGATTCTGAGTCTTTGGCAAGATATATTTGTTTGACTTGGCCTTTAAACCTTTTTCTGGCTTTTATACTATTTGATAGTAAAGTGCCCTTAGCAGTTTGCATAAAATCTTGGAAGTTCAGGTTTGACTGACTGAACTGAATGAATATTATTTGCCTTTTCACATTTCCTCCCCTAATAATAAAGGAATCACTGCTGCAAAAATAACTATGAAGTTCAGCTTAAAAAAAGGTCCTATCTCAACAACCCTGAAAATTTTGTACCTTTTGGTTTTTTACCCATAAATTCGGAATAGCACTCAGGGTGATAACTGCAGAGCTATTTGCTGTGTCAGTATGTCAGCTTTAGTGCTGTCACATGCAGTCATATGATACAATTCTTTTCGTGAACTGATCAAGGTCCATCTTAAAAGTTCGTTTCCCCCCGCCAGCTGCTCCAAATGGAAATGCAAGAGCTGTTCAAGCTTTCAATAACAATCTGTCTCGCAATCTTGACCTGGAAACATATCCTTGTTTTCCATAACATTCAGAAGGCTGACTTTTTCTGAGATTGCCAGTGTGAATGTCAATGACAGTGGTAAGATTCGTGCCTTGGTTTTATCTCCTCAGACAGCATAAGTTTTAAGTAAAATATTGATCAGACACTAATTTTGCAAGAGCTTTCAGTCATTACGCATCCTAGCAAGATTTACACTGGCAACACAGCACAATGAGTAATTCTAAAATCCATTATTTTGTCCTGAGTCATCAGACTGCAGCAAGCCACTAATTTTGTTATGAAAAACGAGCACTTATTTACTTTCAAAAGTGTTCAGGAAGCCACAAAACACATTTTACAGATTAACCACTACTGGTATGGTCACAGTAGTTATTTTGGTAATAATTTTATATATTTGTACTTAGAAATGAAAAATTTAGTGATTCTGAGAATTCATTTCAACACAGTTTGCTGAAAAAAAATTAAATTCCAATGCCACACCTATGGTTTCCTTCTTTTGGGTAGTGACATCAGAAATGAGGATTGG
The DNA here is from genome assembly GCA_013400655.1 of Mystacornis crossleyi. NCBI lineage: Eukaryota > Metazoa > Chordata > Aves > Passeriformes > Timaliidae > Mystacornis > Mystacornis crossleyi. Next base: position 12,236 of record VYZQ01033131.1, on the reverse strand, counting down.
GAAATGCCTTTTGAAGAAATATCCTGAGCATCCAAGGTCCAATAACATCTAATATTTGAGAAAAAAACTGCCCATAGGCTCTGAATCTAAAAGTCCACACAGTAGTTTTCAAAGTTAGATAGAAACTTTTGTGGTTTCTCATGCCCAAACAGTTCTCTTGAGAGCACAGGGACTTGAAACAAAAGAACTGATGCAGAGCTTGGCTACCTAAGCTTATTTTTTAAAAAGTGAAGAGAAAATCTAATAACACCAGTGTGATGGTCCATATATAACACATCCTCAACACTCCAAAGTATTTTTTACAGTCTCTACTGTATCGTCTACATAAACTGTTGCGCGAACTTTTCCTTTGGTGGACACATTTATCTACAGCATAAAATATGCCTTTGACACAAGCTTTATGTGTTTTATTAACTCCTCTTCTCCCTGGAGGCTTTAAGGAATTCTGACAAATGGGTGGTCTTGGATGCTCTGCTTTGCCTTTCCTAGGCTTCACAGCTTTAGCCACCACTAGATTCATCCTTTTTTCATCAAATCTTACATTTAATTGTTTTTACTCAGTTCATGTGAAGGAATTTTGGGTATCTTTTTGTGTTGATTTCAGTATTTATAAAGCTCTTGAAGAAAGCACTTGGGAACATGGAAGGAGCCCTGATATGTTGTATAATATGGCAGTACCATATATGCTAACTCAAAAAATGTAATTATATATGTAATTATACAAAAAAATGCTCTGTAACTACTTGATTTATCCTTTCAAGTTAACGCACTTAAACTGTGAGTGGCTTGTGGGAGTCCTGGGGCTTTTCTGCACCATTAAAAAAATGTGTTCAGGAAGACAATAAAACAAGGAGAGATTAGATTAATTGGTCATCCACCAAAGAATAAAATGGATAAAAGCCTTCTGAATGGAATGGAACACAAATGCCATTATCTCTAAACTAATGGTGTTGAGAAGCCGATGTATCTTTCATCTGTCTGGGGAGCAGGGTGTGGGGGGATTTGTGCAGCCGTACAGCCAGGACCAGCGTGCACCAGTGCTGGTAGGAGAAGGGGTGGGAGCCCATTTCACTCCCTTCCTTGACCCTTTTCTTAAAGCAAGTGTCCCCTTACTAACAAAGGGTGCGTTCACTTGCTGTAAAATGCAGACCATATTTGTGACCCAGCTGGAAACAATGAGCAAATTAAAGAGTTCTGGAACTGGATCATCCGCTCTGCTCAGGGTGGGAGTGTGCTCCTGGTGCATTTCCATCCTGTGCCACCTCCACGGCAGAGTCAACAGAACCTCAAGGCAGCACTGCATGGGACACTTCTCATGGAGACAGCTGTCATGGGATCACCCTGTTTTGGAGACTGAGAGAGTCATCCCTGCATCTTGTTTCACACCATAGTATTCCTGAGCATGTTTAATTTACTAGTGCAATATTGGCCAAAGTCAGCTCTGAACTAGAAATGAACATAGCTGTACTTAGGCAGTGCTGGAGCCCAAGCTAATAAAACCTGCTGAGGGGCAGGATGTATTAGCTCGGGTTCAGTGCTGTGCTAACATGGCTATATGGCTTCCAGATGGCTCAGAATTTAGTCAGAGCTATTGCCTGCCAAAGTCCATATACATATCAATATAAATACATATATCCTAAGTTCCCCCACTACAAGGACAGTAATGAAAGTGAAATTGCTCCTCATACTTTGCCTTGTAAATATCAGATCCATCAATAGATTTAAAGGTAACAATCCAACTACATCCTCCAGAGTACTTGATAGCTACAGTGGTCATGCAAGCGAGGTGCCACGGTTGTCTGGGGGCAGCTGTGGGATAAACTGATGACATTTTCTGTGGTAACGGTGAGGCCAAAACAACATCAGATATGCAGAAAAGTACATGAAGATGCCAGGGTGCTGCCACAGGTTGTCATGGCTTGAAAGCAAATCAGCCACTCCATGTGACACCAAGAATGTGGTCATGCTGCCTTTCTGAAGGCTTAGTTGGAGAAAGGGACCTTGTAAGGTCCAGGCTAAAAAGAAGAGAGGTTAAAAGAGAGGGAGTGTGTTTTTTTGTTTCTTCCCTGAGATCTCTGGAGAAGAACTTCACCAATCCTTCGTGCAGCATGTAGGGTTAAGATCCAAACCCCCTTCCAGGGGACACACCAAATTCATGAGTATAGCCAGATTCATGCTGGAGGGAGAACTGGCCTTCCACAGGGTTCCCTTGGATCAAGGAACCTATCTTTGTCAAGTTTCCCTTTGCTCTGAGGAAAAAAATACTTGAAGTAAGAGTCAGAGTCAGGGAGCAGAGGGTTCCTGCTGACTGCCCACCAAACAGCAGGAAAGCCCAAAGAAACCTTCTATGGGACTGTGTGGTAACAGAAATCACCTTAATCTGCTTCGGCTTTTCAAAGTCACCACAAGTTTCTTCCCCTCTGATGTGTGGGTAGGTGGAAAATGACTGAGAGCTGCAGTAATCTCATAAAAGGCACAGAACTGCATGACTGTGGGGCTACTCAGGGAGTTGTACTGAGAGCTGTGTATTTGGAATCCATTTTATTCTGTGGATCACCAACAGTCATGATTGCACGTTATCTCCGTCTCCCATTTCCTGTAAACAAGTCTAGTTTCTCCTCAGCAATGACAGAAACAGAAAAGGATTACTCTTGTAGCTGTTTATACCCCTTCAGCAAAAGTGATGTTCAGACCACAGCTAACGTCCACTTAGAAAAATGCTAAATGTTAATACAAAGATGCTGATTCACTAGAATATGCTTTAAGCCTTAGGAGACATATGGTATATATATGGGAAAAGCATTGCATGGAGCGTTTTGAATTGTTTGTGCATCTGCATTGATTTCACGCTGCAATTCCTCCAACACCCATGCATCCATCAGTGTGAAAAAGATCACCTCTCGTTTGAATGACGACAGAGTTTTGGTGTCAAAAGGAGTTAATCAGCCAAAAGGGGATGCTGCAGAATGTTGAGGATACATTAAAAAAGAGAATCAAAAAAACCTGATCCTTAATTTACCGCAGCCTCAGGGAAACAGTGCATTATATGTTGACAGCTTCCATATGTGTCATGCAAACCTTTATTCTTACTGTTCAAAATAAAATGTCCCATTAAGAGAAAAAGTCTACATTTCATGCTAAAATGAGACGAATGATACCAAATACTGTCCTAAAGAAAAAAGAAAACACATTCCAATGTCATGTGGCTTTTTGTACTTTTTCAGGGTTTTCAAAGGGGGAAAAATATGAGTTACAGCAACCAGACATTTTTCCTTTTTTTTTTTTTCGCACTGTTATGTTAAATAGTTACAAAATTTTTTTATTCCTTATATAGACATTATTATTTATGCACCATCTTCAGGGATCCAAAGAAATATATCTACACAAGTAATTGCCTAAAATGTCTCTGATAGATAACTGTAAGAAAGATTACTTTTAATGGTAAGGATAACAATACAGTAGCACCCTGGAGTCTCAGCCACTATTGGCGTCCCATAGTGGCTGTATGAATAAAACCAAAAATTAGTATGCATTTACAGACTTGATTATCCAGGGCCCCAGTATTGTACCTGAATAACTCAATCAGGGATCCTCTTACTTAATAAAATTCCATTTAGTTTAACGATCTGTTGCAATAGAAAGGTTAATGGATTAGGTCTTATCACAAAGATCTGTCCAGTTATGGCAGCAGAAGTCCTATACCTCCTGTAAACCCAGCTGACAGCTGGAGGCATGAAGAAATGTGCTTCAGACCTGCCTGGCCTGAAGTTCACTTGAGCCAAGGGAAGGTTTTTCAGTTGATTTGAACCAGTCCCTGAGCTCTCACAGAGAACTGGTTGGAGGGAAGGTGGGTGGGGTTCTCTGGGTTACGAACCGAGTCCGCTACATACTGAGTCGTATAAAAATTCATGTTCCATCTGTACACAAACATGTCATTCAACTGCTGGCGTTTCTAATAGCTTCCAGAAGTAACAGCAACCCAATAAAAATAATCAAAGCCTTAAGAGCAAAATTGTAAGAGCATGAAAGGATGATTTTGCTCGAGCTAAGCTGAAGTGGTGTAGCACAGGTCCATCCTATAGTTTTGAAAACTTTAGTCCCTAGAAGTGGACTCCTTGGATGAATAAACTGAAAAAGGGAACAGAAAGTGAGGGAAAAGGCAAATTCCTTCTTCAGTCAAGTAGCTCTATTAAGTCAAATAGGTAAAGCGCAAAAAGGTAAAGCTGCTTGTGGCTTTGGAATTTAAAATAGAAAATTATCTATCACCTTTCTGATCTTTGGAGTAGGACAGGGGAAATATTTACATGAGCTATTCTTTCACAATTTCTTCAGTGTATTAACCTAAAGGTTTCCTTTTACTCATACAAACTTTCCTGTAGTTTACCAAACGGATGTAATTTTGAGGCTAGAACCAACATATTGCTGGTTGCAGGGTTTCTTAATGAATGCCTTTCATGGATATTTAATTTTCAACAATTTCTGTGTTCAAATCCCCTGGAAAAAAAAAAAAAAGGCAAGGATGGAGTTTATTCTGGAGCAGGAAAGCTGGCCAGAAGCCAGCCCACCTAATTTGGATTTCTGACGGAGGTGTCACCTCCCCAGATTTGTAAGAGCTTTAAAATGGCCTCACTAAACCAGGCTGCCTGAGAGATGTACTCCCCATGCAGCCCAGGCTCAGGAGTGGTGCCTTCGAAGGCTGACTGAAGGCAGCAACAACGTGGTCTAATTGGCATTGGTGCCTCTCTTGTCCACTGACTGTACTCGGACCGAAAAGGTAACACCAGATGAAATGGTCACGTGCTTTGGTGCAAGCCTGCCAGCTCTCTTCTTAAGCATCGTGCCTAAGGACAGTTTTTGCATAACTCTCCGGCAGCCGGGCCACTTGTTGGAAAAGTATGAGACTCTTTGTTCACAGCACAGCTGAGCCTGAGGGAGAATTTAGATCAAAACCAATGAGAAAATGCAGCCAGAACAGAGAAGAAAAAAAATATTAAACCTTACACCAGGGTTTCTTCTGCTACTCATTAACATTATGTCAGCTAAGGTTTAGATTAACTGGCATCAGAGATACCTTGACCTCTGACATAAAAAGCTTTTTGACAAAAAGAGTTAAATCTGAGTTTGCTTGTAAAGTGGTATGGATTAAGTGAACCATCACAGAAAAAACAGTATATAAGTCTCTTTTTATTAGTTTCTAAAGAAGTCTAAGTAAAGAACGTGTCTTCTAAAAATATTGTTTTGCATTGAGATGCATTTTCAAATTTAATGAAGAGCATAACTGTGAATAATGCAGTAGTCCAGTAAATTTGTACTAAAACCTCTCACAGCTCGGACTTCAGTTTTGATAGTGGTTTTTCTAATTTTCAGCTAACTAAAATTTTCAAGATTTCAAATTTTTCACCCATTTCAGGATAAAAAACAACCTTTTTTTTTTTTTGTTAAAGAAAAAAGATTCCCACATTACCCTATTGTTAACCTTTCTCCAGCATCAGTATCAACCGCTGCTATACCTTCTGAATGGCAGTGAGGTTATTTTTTAACCTTCTCCATGCTTCAGCCCAGAAAGTTCTGAAAATCTGTCTGAGTTTCCTGAATGCGATCATCAGTGGTGGAACATTAAAATGGAACTTAATTTCATATGTAGGACCTCTTATCCTGAGCCCAATTTCACTTGATTCAGTTAGTTTTATAACTGACATATTCTACAGAATTAAAAAGAGTAGAAAGTTTGCAGTCCACAGCAACAGCAGGTTAAGATTTGTGTTATTTGCTTAGAAACTCTCAGTGAATTGCCACCCAGTCAAGTTAAAAAACACCCATCCAGAAAAGAGTCCCAGCAAGGTGTGACAAGAGCATACATGGCATTATGATCTATTGCTTCAGTCTTACCATCCCCAGTTTCAGCGCAGAGTTGCAGGCCCAGGTTGTTCTGTGGATTAATCACCCAGTGATTGCTGGTCACAGTAATGTCAAAGACAAACCAGCCCACATCAGAAGCTTGAGCCTTTCTTGTGTCTAACAGGAACAAGTCTGCATCCCTAAGTTAAAGAAAATAGAGAGTTAAGGCATTCAAATATTATTTTTGTCCCCAATCTTCTTGCTGACAATAACTCAGAGTCCAAATTAATAATCCTTTGACATGTCCTCATCATGACACAGTACAGCATGTGCTGTAGCTAACGAGTAGTTGTTAAGTATAATACAGGTATTTCCCCTAAGAGGCCTTTCTGAAATGACTTTCAGCATGTAAAAACTATAGCTCTGGAAAATCTGAAAAATACAGCTTCCTCATATAACTACACGAACTACGTAATTAAGGCTGTGTATAAAAAATTCATCTTTCAACATTAGAATGTCTCAGGAAGATTAACTTTTATAAACCTTTCAGTGTAAAAGACAAAAATATCAAAATCACATTCCGATTTCAACTAAAACTCAGAGGCACAGCATTGCTAAAAGGATCTGTTGTTAATAACATATGACAGCAGCTGTATCCTATGACACAACTTGAATAGATAGCAGTTCAGACCGTTTCCTATTACTACAGATGTTTAGAAAATAAGACTCTATATCAAAGCAGAAATTACATATCTATTCACTAATACAATTATTACATTTTAACCCTCAGTTCCCTCATATATTTTCAAATTTGTTCCCATGAAATCTTCCAGTAATTCAGAAGGGCTGCTCAGGGGAGTTAGTATAATTGTGTTACTGAATTTTTTGCATGGGTCATTTATTTGTTCTGTTTTCACATATCTCCTGACACAATTGGTTCCAGATCATCATCTGTATTACAAATAATTTACTACAATGCCCAGACTAAACCCAAGATATTTAATTCTCATCAGTTTCATTTTACACGCTTCTACAAAGCAGCATGCATTATTAAAAACTGTTTTCATCATTTAACCTTTTAAACCTAAATCTATAGTTATAGAAACTTAATTCTTTTATGCCATAAATAGTAGTTGAAACAGTAAGATACAAGAAAAAATGTTTTATTCTAATGTTTTACTGTACAAGTCAGCTGAAGACAGACTTGGCTCACATAGATCACGGAATCGTACTGTTGCCTTACAGACAGAATGAATAAATGCATAAAGAGGAACGACAGACAGAAAGAACAGGCGTTGTGTAAAAAGGGGGATTTAAAATTGCTAGTGTCTTGTCACTGTAATCTTGCAGTGCTTAATTGCAATGACACCTTTAGAAAGTTCCTGTCTTACCTAAAGACGGTAAATGCACCTAGAGGGTCTGATAGTGAAACAAGCGTCAACGGCACCTTTTGAAATTGTGGTTGCTAAATAGTGAGGAAAATAAGACCAAATGAACTATGACAAGCATATGTTTACTTACATGTGAGATATATCTGCAAAATCAGGTTTAAAAGTTCTGAAATTATAAAGGAAGATTATTAAAAGAAAAAGAAAGGAATTGAAAGGGCTTTTATTCAAGTCACCTTTTTTTTTTTCCTTCTGTTAAAGGATAATCTTTTGCTGGGCTCCTATTACTTCCATTCTAGTAGAACTGTCCTAATGACCACACAAGGAGAAAAAATACATTCCCCCTCTGGAGCTAACATGAAGAAAATCTTACAATTCAAAAGAGCCTGACCTGCTCTGCTAGCACTGAACAAATTAACAACGTACCACAGGCTCATAAATAGTACTCTCTGGAGTCTTAAATGCCAACTTTTTTTCTCTAATAAGTAGTTTTATCAGAACTTTAAACCTGAAAAGTTTAATTCTGACTGTAATAGTCTTTGAGATCTTTATTTAGAAATACTTTTGCCTCACTCAGTAGATTTAATAGAAAACTGTAAAATTGTTTGGAATATAAAGTACTACAATATCAATACAGTGATATAATTCACACTTGTCTTTTCTCGTCCCAGAATACGTAATTGTTTTCTCATATAGAATCTTTCCATTCCAAATTCAGGACTGATACTAAATGTTCTGAAAAGTCAGGATGCACAGTGTTTTCCATGCCAAA
>VYZQ01033126.1:0-14991 GCA_013400655.1 Mystacornis crossleyi | reverse complement strand
TATTTATGATGAAGCTGCAGCATATTCTTCACATAAAACTTCAGTGTAAAGGAATTGCCTTTAGATACACTTCTCTCTGCTCACTACTGTACCACTGGGAACAGTTTCTAGGGCTTTAATTTATCAGAGAACATCAGCAACATCTAGTTAAGTTGGCAGGAATGTACTTAAAGCATTTTGCATACAGGGGTTGTGGTTGCGGTTTGGGTAGGCAGGAGTCAGCACGGCCTTATGTGGTTTCTGCCAGCACTATGGCACAGAGGGGGTGCACGAAGTGCAGGTTACTTAGAAAGCATGGAAATAAGGTATTTTATTACAGGTTCTCAAATAACACAATGAAACTGCCATGGTCTGAGCAGCTGTACTGATAGCTGAGACCCCAGGAGCTGAGCCAGGAGACTCAGTCTGCCACAGCACAGGTAATTGAATAGTCATTTGATCTTCCAAACTCAAGTTTTCCAGGTATTATAGCAGCTCCCTTTGTAAATGTTTCTGGAGTTAGAAACGGCTTACAAGGGGCTTGTTCCTCAACAGTCTCAAAGGACTGGGAGTTAGAAATGGATTAGGAATATTACTATCTAAATATTATTATCTATAAATGTATCTAGCCAGACAAGAATATAATTTCCTCCCTGATGTCCATTAAAGGACTCTTTAATGTGCAACATTGATTTTATGTTGTAGCACCAGTGAGCCCAGCATTTTAATTTGCCCTGCCAGAACAGGTGCCTCTGTGTCATTCTCCTCTGCATATTTGGCTTTCTTGGGGAAGCTGGAGGTGGCATGAGAGAGTCGTGGACTAAGTTTGTGTTTGTGTCGTTGGCTTGTCTCAGGTTTAAATTAAACAAGTGTGACATGAGGTGAGGGCAAACGAGGAATATGGGCTGAAATGGTAAAACAGATTTGCAGGAGATAAAAGCAGGTTTCTCAGAAGCACTCCTCTCACCGCCAGCATCTCTCCTGTTGCGATCCTGTCTGGATGCTCTTACCCTGCCTTTCCAGGTTAATTTTTCCCCTTTGCAAAAGGATCTTAACATGTCCTGCATTCAGAGCATTGCATCCAAATGTATGATTCCAAAGACTATCAATGAACTTTCACAAACCCTTAGATTTACCAAGGCAGAAGATGTTAAATGCTCAGTGATGTATCAAAAGATCATTGCTAAACATGGAAGCTGAATATTGTCTTCCTGAGGCCCAAGTTGGTCCTGCTCCCATGGCCCTGGGGTGTGTTCCACCTTCTGCAGAGGTGTCCAGCTGTGCCACCCCTTGATGGAGCTGAGGTCACTGCATGAAATGTCTGGTAGTCTAAGTCCTGCTCTCAGGGGAAAGATCATAAATGGCAGGATAATTAGGCTAAGAACACAGATTCACAGGCAGATTTTTTGCACATTTATTGGTACAGCCAGTGGATAGGAAAGAAAAGGTTGCAAATAAAGAATGATGAAGTCTTATACAGTAGCAGAACTAGAGGGAGTGAATTTCACAGCTTCTGCTGGGAGTTCATCTTTTCTTTGACTACTGCTAGCCTGTACCTGCTGGGCATCACTTTTATCTCTGACTCAAAGGACACTTCTGAAGAAATTTTCTTCCCTGGCAGTTTTTAAACTTGAAAAAAAAAAATCTCATAATCTAAAGCATTTTAAAGAGGAAAAAGAGACTCTGGACCTACTTGCAAAAATGTTATCATGCTACCCTCTAAAAGCACTGGTTTTCCCTCTGTATGTGAAACAAAAAGGTGCTGAAGAAAAGAGAAGAAAAGAAGTCCAGGTACCAAGTCAATGTGCTTGGAAAACAAAGCAGCATTTGGAGACAGATTTATTTAGTACTGTGCCTGTGATGTTTTTAGTCACCTTGGGAGTTTTTAGACCTGTAGCTTCTGAAGATCTGAGCTGAGGCTCTTGCCTTCTACAAAAGGTAAATTTCTTGCCCTTGTGCTTGCAGAGGAAATATGATCCAAAGGAATAATAACAGCCTAAGTCAAAAGGACACCTTTGCTATTTAAAGAAAATTTTGTTTGAACTAGAGGGAATCTGGTTCATGATACTTAAATATTTGAACTTGGCACTAGTAACCCAACTCTCTGTTTCTCCACTTAAAACTTCCACAGGGTCTTCACAAATTAACCGTGGTGACAACACTCAGGGACCTGAGTCTTCCCTATTTGTGCAAGAATTCACAGTAATGGCACACCTTTGAGCTTTGGTGTTCTGAAACAAGAACAAGAGGAAGAAGAAAGGCAGGATTCAAATCAAATTGTATATTGATTTAACTGGCTTAGATCCCTTCTCCAAGAAAAAGGCTGCAAGACCAGAGATCTGGACTTGGTGATTGAAAGTTGTATTCATGTTTCAAACTGAGATCCAGCTCTTCTCGCAAGATGTCTATTGTGTAGGCAGGAAATGGGAAGTTTCTCACATTTTTTCAGCTCAAGAATATAGATGGAAACACAATCATTTGCCATTTTGCAGGTATCTTATTTTTGTCCTATCAGAAATGTGTATAATTGAAATTAAGTGCAGCATAAAAGGTCACTAAAGTATCACATTGAGGCATGGTGAGATGCAAGCTTCTTGAGCAGGCTTTTGTTTCTCTCATGAAATGCCCATATGGAGAGTGAGGATGTTATGGAACTCTTTCCTTTAGGTGGAGCGTGAAAGTTCTTGCACACTTCTTACTCGGTGAAGTGGCTATCACTGTCCTGGGCAAATAAGCTGCTCCAGAACAGCACTCCCTGTCATTGCTGTATTCCCAAATTAAAAAATCACCTTTCATGTGTGGACAAGTATGAGGAAGGTCAACTGCCTTTCTGTTCACTGTGCACATTATACATATACATGGCAATTCTTCTGCATGTGGATATTTGCTCCAGAGGCCCTTATCACCTAGGGGACAAGTTTTTAGACCAGCACGACTACTATGAACTCACTAGATGTCCATGCACATCCCTTTGATTCCTGGGGCTCTCATTTGTCATTTTGTTGTGAGAGAGAGCCTGGTTAAATTAAAACCAGAGAAGAGCATTAGCACAACTTCAGCACTCCTGCAAGAATTTGTTGCCACTCTCAATATCGTCAAGCTCGGGCAGAGGAGGGGCTGTGGGTCTGTGGCCCAGCTGAGCTGCTGCACAACATGGTGCAGATTTTGAGGCTGTAAATGAGTTTTAATCAACATTGACAATTGTGTGCATCCATGTCTTTCCTGCAGAAAGTCCTGCAGAAACAAGAGCAATTATTCTGGTTAAAAACAAGGCTGTAGAGCAGGCAGAATGGGCTCCAAGAAAGCAAGCATGCTTTTCCATTAAAACAATTGTCATAATGTAGTTCTATGAAGTATTTTCATTTCCAATGTTACTTTCATTCACTGACCTCCATGTTACTTGCTAATTAAAAAAAAAAAAAAAAAAAAAAAAAAAAAAAAGAAACAGAGCAAGGGTTTTCCTTTTAAAGGCTTCCTCCACCTTTTTGAAGTAAAAAGCTCAAAGCAAAGCACCGGTTGGTAGCTTAGATTCAGATATAAATCAGTGAAGATGTCCTTCCTATCAAAGATGTTTGCTGACTCAGGGGTCACTGTCATTGTAGAGGGGACACAGGGGTTATGCAGCCTGTGACATCGTTCTCTGGTTACCATGCTCTGAAACTATCAAAAGCTTAAAGTCCAGGTTATCCATACCCTCACCCTGAGCTGGATCTGTTTCGTTTTGGAGCCAAAGTAGCTTCCAGCCAGCTCAAAACTATGTGGCAGAAGTAGTAAATTTAATGCTTAAGTTTTTTTTTTTGGTCCCCCACACGTTCTGCTCTGAGAGGCTGATGCCTTACCCAAGGATTTGATGTTTGCCTGTTCTGTGTGTTTATCTCTGTTTGTTCTGCGTGTTTTGACCTCATGCGCTCAAAACATCATCAAACAGAAGGAGAATTAACAAATCCTTAGTGTGCTGGAGGTTGAGTGGTCATATCAGCATGCAGAAGCTTGTGGCCATGGCAGCCGCCTTGATTTTGGGGAACCGATTGCCCACTTGGTTAGACATAGTGGAAAACTATTGCATGTGGGCAAAGTGATGAGGATGGTGAGGCACTGGAACTGGTTCCTGAGAGAAGTTATGGATGCATCATCATAGGAAGAATTCAAAGTTACATTGGACTAGTCTTTGAGCAACGTGATCTAGTGAAAGATGTCCATGCACATGGTCAGGAGCTGGACTAGATCTTTAAAGGTCCCACACAACCCAAACCATTGTATGATTCTATGATGAAGTGATGAGTTTGGACACTGGGGTCCAGGTTGTTTCCTAATGCTCTGATTGAAAAACCTTAGTAGGAAGGAAAGGTGTGGTAGCTGCTGCGTATTTGTGAGAGAAAGAGGGAAACCATCAAGGTTCAGCTCTGTAGACAACCAGAGAAGTGCTTTCTGTGAAACTACCAGAAAAAAAAGAAACAAAGCATGGAACTTTGGGTGGAAGGAGTCAAGGCCAGAGACAATGTATCTTACTATATACACAGGGAAAAAAACCACACTTTACATACTTGGAAAATAACACACCTCTCAGCCTTTTTTCCTACTAGAAACACTTTGCAATTTTGTTCAAATCCTTGGATCAGAAGAAGCAACTACCCAGGCGATTCAGACCAAGCACCAGTCCACAGCCCTGGTTTCCTTGTGCATCTTAGCAGCAGGGTGGTGATTGCTCTCATGCTGCTTCTTGGCTGTCCTGAAGATGAGGACTGGGTAAATGAAGCAGAACAAGACCAACATGGAGAATATTATCATCAGTACACAGCAAATGAGTCTCACAATGTTCCAGGTATTTGAGTGCAGAAGTTTTTTCTGTTGGATTATTCAAATGAAGCTCATAATATTTGATTGTGTCGGTAGAAAAGATTTTTCCTCCAGTAGCATTTTTAGATTACTTGTTCTTTCTCATGCTTTTATTTGCAGTAAATGCAAAGAAAACCTATATGTTCGGCTATCTCTTTTTATACTGTTGACTATAGATATAAGTTCTTTGAGACAAGGATATTATTGTTATTTGTAGCAATGGGCAACAAAGACTCCCACAGTTACTTAACTGCTTGGTGCATCCTGGGGACAGTCTGATCTTGAAACACTACCATTGTAATAAAACATGATGATAATAATACCTTTGGAAGGGCACTTACTGAAATTGTTTTTTAGATGTTTGTTGTCAAGCACTTTTGTTTAACAAATAGATAATAGACGATAAATTAGAGGTAGTAATTAAAAATTTGAACTTATCTGAATGTAATTTTCAAGGAGATAAGGGTATTCCTATTAATAAAATCTACAGAGCTCAGTTAGAAAGATGACAATCCTATGTGATTCAAGTGATCTATGATATTCTAAAGCAGCAAATCACATAGCTGTGGCATTTAGTAACAGCTATCAGGTGACAAAGAAAGATGGATCGAAACATGTTTCTACAAAACATGTCCATTATGAATTGCAAGTATTAATAAGTACCACTGATTTTAATGCAAATAAGCATCACATTAATAAACATAATATTCTGCTGAGAAGCCCTTCATATTTTAAATATGGTCTGTCTTTCTTGCCTTTGTCTCAAAGGCTGAGAGCATATAGGTCTTTAATCTTCCGAGTTTTGACCTCTCAGTCAGGATCAGTTTTTGGCCATGCCCCATCACAGTATGTCCTTGGCCACCCATAGTCTCCACAAACAGCAGCTGAAGCAAGGAAAAAAGATGGTGGTGGAGACCCAATCCTCCCCTCCTGCCTTCAGAAGACCTGGGTATGGAGTCAGATAAATCCTGTCCTCAGTCTCTGAAGGTTTGGGGAATGGAGCGGCTGGCTCTAACTTTCTGTTAGGCACTTGCTGTAAATGGTTAAATTTGCACGGTAGGGTAGTGGTTTGGGTGGCCAGAAGGGAGAGGGCTTGGTGTCCATCTCAGGGACTGTAAGGGAGACAATGCCTCACAGACACACTCCATGGTAAAAGCTGCCCAACAGTCATCAAAACAAGATTCAGTTAGCTGGGGGCCCAGGCTCACCCCAGTGAGTGTCCTGCTTGGTCCTCTGCTTGAAAAGGGGAAATTAATATCTCTCAGGCAAACCTGTGGGAAGCAGTGATGCTGTAGCTGGGGACAGAGAGCCCTGGCACGGGGACAGCAGGGGAAGAGGATCTGCCCCAGCTGTGCAGGCAGGAGAGCCCTTCTCTCCCACAGAGGGCTGTCCAGGGCAGTCACCTTTCCCTTCACTCAGCTTGCTCCTCACCACTCACCTNTGTCCATGGGGTCCACGGTGCCCTGGGGAGGGCACACTGAGGCTGGGCAAATTGGCTAGAGTCCAGCCAGCCCCACAGCCTGGGTGCTACAGCCATGGCACAACCAGGGTAGCACTGCAGCCTGCCTGGCACGCAGGGTACAGAGCCAGGGACATGCCTGCTGCTGCTTTTTGGCCTCTCTCACACTCCCTGGGAAATGCACCCAGGGATTTGTATGGACTTCACCACTCTTCAGTGGAGAGGGAGTGGAGGTTCGTGCTTTGCTTTCTTCAAAATAAAAACTCAAGCCTTATTCCATGCCCTCTATGCCTCCCACACAACTTCTAATACTTGCAATTAATTATTTTTCAGTTTCATTTTTTTAAAACACGAATGTTTCTCAGGGAGAGAAATCTGACAGCTCTTACCTAGAAGGTGCTATATAATCCTAAAAGTAGGAAAAAAATAAAATTAGAAACAAAAGGAAAAAAAAAATCAAAGCTATTTGGCTGTCAGCAGAAACCCATGAGTGTATTTGATCTTGGGAAAAATATGTTAAAATGAAGTGGAAAACCCAGAAAAGGATAATGGATAGACAGGTGTAAAATTAGGGCCTGGTGCAGCCAGCAGTGAACGAGGGAGAGCTGAGTCCTGAGCACCACGAGGTGCTCAGGAGGTGGGCAGAGTGCTGCCAAGTGCTGCTGCAGGGATAGGGAGGGCAACTTCTCGTCAGGCTGATTTTAGGTCACAAATACTTTGAAATTAGTATTCCTTCCCCTATCAATAAGTGAAACCTAAAAAAGGCAGAAGGCATCTTGTCGATCTCCTTAAGTGGAAAACACCCTTTCAAGTATGTTTGAGAGTGATCTGAGACACAGCTGCCAGTCCTGGCAGGCAGCAGCAGCCCAAACATGCTATTCTTAGACTTGGAAAGCGTAAGTAGGTCAAGTTACAATTGATTCTTACAAACACCATCTCCAGTAAAATCAGAAATCAATATGAGGTCGGAAATTTGCGGTATGTTGAATCAGCAAGATAACACGGATGGGGCTGGTTAGAGCATAGTGCTAATAGCACCAAGGTCGCGGGTTCGATCCCCCTATGGGCCGTGCACTTCGGAGCTGGGCTTCATGGTCCTGCTGGGTCCCTTCCAGCTTAGTTTATTCTGTGATTCTGTGGGTTCATTTTGTGGAGGTCCCCCCACCGGGGAAGAATGGGCCCTGGGGTGGAAGCATGGGATACACGGGGTTTCCAGACTCCCTGATGCTATCCTGTTCCCTGTTGGCCATTGGTGTCCCCCTGCCCGGAGAACTGTGGCTGTCCCATGATTCCTCAGTCAGTCTGTGCCTGGGCTGGGACGATGTGGCCAGAGAAATAAGCATCTATGAACATCTATCAAGATATTGTTCCTTTATTCTTTCCACAGGCCAAATCTGTCTTCAGAAAGTTGCCGAAGACCCCACAGCAATACATTTAACCTCCAAAACCTGTACTTTTGGTTCATCCCCATTTTTACCAAATGTGGTCTTGCTCTGTTGGGCCCCCCTACCCCACTCTGCGGGGGGATGGGCCCTGGGATGGGAGCCTACCCTGGGACATACGGGTTTTCCCTCTTCCCTGGTCACATGTACCCAAATCCTGTCCCCTACTGGCCATTTCAAATGTACCCTGCGGGAGAATCCTGTACTTAGGTGGGTGTTCAGATGATTCTGGAGGTCTTTTGGCATAGTCTGTGCTGGAGCCAGCTGCCGTGAGGTGGCTGGGAGAATAAAGAACATCTATGAACATCTATCAAAAATATTGTCCCTGATTCTTTCTACGGGCCAAGCTGTCTGCCAGGGAAGGTTGCAGGCGAGCCCACTGCAACATTGCTCCATATGCTATCAGTAGTTGGAGACTTCTCCTTGGCTGGGGAGGTACCATGAGCCCCGTGGAGGTCTGGCAGATACAAGACAGCAGTACAGTTTGGGGATGCTTTTTATTTACACATCCTGAGGTAAAGCTAAATACTTAATGAGATTAAAAAAAGTAGTTGCAACTTGTCAAGTGCTTAGCAATTGCTAATATGCACACCACATGTGCAACTGGGCTGAGTCCAGAGTCACAGGGTCTTGTTTGCCAGAGCTGAGGATGCACAGGTTGTGCCAGTCCACCCGGGTGCCTGACTCCTGGAAATGCAGCTCTTCAGTCATGCCTGTCCTTGGCCAGTGTCAGCCAGCCAGGGGCCCTGGAAGCACGTGGGAGTGACCTCTTCCAGGCCATGTTTGCTGAACATGCATTTCAGGTCCCATTCTTCACTGGCTGCACCAAGGGCTTCCCAGGGATTGGGGCATCAGCGGTGACTGAAGGCACAGCAGAAGGCAGAGTTCTCCAGAGCAGGGCTTCCCAAGGGGTCCTGGAGGAGTTACCATCGTGGCTCTTCCCTGATCTCCTGTGTTTTTTGGAGCTACTCACATCTGGTTGACCCTGATCAGCAGTGGGCTGCTTTTGTTAAACTGCTGTCTGGAAAGGAGGCATGAGGAGCAGCAGATGTGGATGGGGCTGTGACCTGAGGTGGTGCTCCACAGGGCACTGTGTCTCTGAGAGGGTTGTGCCAGTGTCCTGCCTGTTTCTGAGGGTGGTTGTGCCTCCACCTGTGTCTGTGGTGCTGCAGGACACCTCACCAGGGTCCTGGCTTCCCCAAAACCACTGCTCTCTCCTCTGTCTGTGCTCTTGCTTCTCTTTCTTTCTGGGATGGAAACATTTAGACATGGAGGGAGTTAATTTGTAGGTGAAAAAGAAGGTTTGGTGTAAAATGTGGGTAGAAAATCTGGTGTAGATTTTAATCCTGCATTCTCTTTTTTTCTGCCCATTTTCATCTGCTTAGTTTCATTCCATATTTTATCCAGTCTTTGGGTCTGGTGTTACAAATTTGTTTCTACTCTATTCCGCACAAGTATTACATTACAACTCAGGGACCTCCTTCACATCCATTTGAGCACTGCCTAATTATAGCTCGAGCTGGCCTTGTAAATAGGCACAGAATCTTTTCCAAATCACGTTCATTTTCATCCTTTTCATTACAAAGGCAGATGGGCTTCAGTTATTTACAGCCACCTTGGTGGAGGAACCAAGACCAGAACATCTTTATGAGCACCGAGTTCATACTGATCATGAAAAAAAACGCCTATATGCCTGATTGCAGACTATGATAAGGGAAGAATACACCAAAAGGAGGTTTTCAGATAAGCCTGATAGGCAGGGAAACATCTGGAGACTGATCAGTGAGCTCTTGACAGAAAAGACTGAGGCTTAGCTGAACCTGAAATGAAAGAGGGATTTCTTAATTGTGAGTCTGAACCCTTTCCCTGATACTGCAACTGAGACAGTGGACTGATTTAATTCATTGCCCTTGTTAAAACAGATTCAAAGTTCTGACATGTTTGGGATTCCATTATCAAGCAAAAGCCAAGTTAAATGTTTAAAAACTTCAGTTTTCAGTTGGTATAAATGTGTCAAGTCCTGTGATTCATAATGATTTTCACAGTGTCTTTGAAGTCCCCCTTGCAGCTCCAGCATGAGGAAGCATATTAGCAAACAGGAATACTCCACTGAAACTGAAAATCGTATGTGCACATACTGTAGTTAGAAGTGCTTGACAATAGGAGTCCTGAGGTGCAAAGCCATCAGGCAAATGACCTCCTAACCCAACGATTTGTGTTTCACCTTTCAAGCAAATGTTCTGGTTTCCAGGTCCTAATTCAAAGGGCAGCAACAATACCACTGTTAAGTTCTTAAGTAGCCCTTGGCTATACTGCAGCTTTTAATGTAGGAATAAAATCGTACTTACAGACGCAAGATACAGCTACAGCTTGGGTAGGTCCTGCCTATGTAACTGAATATATCTTCCATTATATCCTCCAGGCTGCTCAAGACCACTGATGGCAGTGTTTAGAAGACTGGCAAATCATACCAACTTAACTCTAAAATGAAATCGTCAGCTAAATTTTTTCATTAGCAACACACCTGCAAATGGGTATTTCTTGCACCATATTAACCATTGCGACTACATAGAGAGAAGTCTTAGACAGTCATAAAATTAAGTGTGAGTGTATGATACCACCGAGATAACAGTTTGCACTGCTGGCTACAGTCTCAGTCGTTCATAATCACTGAGGTCCTGAGAGTTCATCGGAAAGAGAACTCAGAGCACGGGTGGTCTCTTTCTTCTCTGATTTTCCTTGTTGACACCTATGTTTGTGTGCTATTGACCCTCTCTAAACCGGGGCAGAAGGTCTCCTCTCTTCCTGATGCCACTTGTGCTATTTTCTGTTGTCTTGCCAACAGTTCTTACCCCATCTATTTCTATGCCTCTGTGCTTCTCCTCTCTCTGGGCAAAGAACCATTTGTGTCTCCAACTGTTTTTTACTGGGATACCGCCGATGCGCAACTACAGCTCTTTGCCCCTTGGATGATGTCTTTGCTCACATGCTTTTGAAAAATTGTGCCTACCGATGCCATCACAATGTGACAAAATACTTGCATGCTGCTGGTAATTGCCCTATTTTAGTGTCCAGGTTGAAGGCAAGCTATTACCAATGCTATCTTGACTAGTGCATGTCTCTTCCATAGGTGTCAGGCGTCTGTTTTGGCTGCACTGTACTGGTATGGAGCAACCCAACCAGTATTCTGTCTGCAAGGACATGCACTTCTATAACTGAGGTGTTAAAGAACATGGTACTGAATCACAGCAGTCAGAAGAATCCCAAAAAATCAAACGCAAAATAGAATCAAAAGACCCAGATTAACAAAAACCAGCAGAGGCTAAATCAATTAGAAACCACTACCATAATTTTTTTGTTGTAAGTTCAACCTCCTGCTTCTGGCAAGACCAGCCTGTTTGCAGGACATTTGAGGCTCACTGAGGATTCCTGGGAACCTTTTCTTTTCATGTCTTTATGGAGTACTTTGCCCTTACTTTGGTTGACTTCTGACATCCTCCTGGAGATTTCCAGCAGGTACCAGTGCTACAACAGGCAAAACGGTGGTCCCACGGGCAGCACATTCTTTTACTGACCCACCACTAGGACAAGACTCTGAGCAAAGAATGACATTGAAGACCTGTGGGAAAATGGCCAGTGATCCCAAAATTAAATCCGTCAGGCTAGCTGTGGTAATGATCATTGGGATCTGAAGAGGGACTGAGACAGAACTGAATGACCCTAGAGCCAATGTATCCCTTCAAATGATTCAAGCAACAGTGTGTTCCTGCATGTTATCCACATTCATCACGCTCCAACGTTTGGCTCCAGGGTCTGAACAGGGAGCATGGGTTGGCATCACATCTCACTCAGAGGTCTCCAGATGTCCACCTGGTTCTCTTGGGGCCAATATATTGGTCTTCACACCTGTGTCCCCACGCCTTCAGGAACAGGGTCCTCACTAAATTCAGTGGCGCTGACTGCTGTGACAGCTGCTTGTCTGGAGTGTAATGAGAAATGACTGCAGCATTCATGTGGGAAATGAAAGACATGGAGTCAGTTCCCTCAGCCTAGGGAAGACCAGGTTTGCTTCTCCCAGTACAGCTTGTAGGGGATATTTTTCCCCCAGTGCTGTAAAACGTGGCATTCAAGGCCCATGGAATGATAGGGACTTGGGTTGGGGGTGATGGGGGTGGCAGGACAGTAACTGAGGGGCAAAGTGTCCTTGACGTGGCTAGGCTGAATATGTGGGACCAGACTGCAGGAACACTGGGCCACGGTCCCTCCCTTTGGCTCTGTGGGCCGTGGCACGTGGTATCACCCTGCTATACACAGAGCAAGGGTTATGCACCTGTCATTACCATTTCATGTACTGCCTGAACATGTGGCTTCTGGCTAATGGAATGGAAAGTTTCTAAAAAGCTGAAACTGGTTACATTTCAGCTGTATTGGCATTTTTGTGATATTTCTTCAACTACAGAAAGTCCCTCTCTTGGTCAGTGGCAAAATCTCAAATGGCTGGAACAAGACTAGATCTGTTTTTTCATTAAGGGCATCAACATTTGACTATAACACGCCTGCATAATAATTTTCTTGTGGCCTGATTCAGCAAAGCTCAAGTGCACTCAACTCTGGGTGAGAAGAGCTATTCTGAAATCAGCAGCTGACTCACGAACAGCTCAACATGCACTTAAGCACTTGTTGGGATGGTGCAGTGTGGCTTCTTGCCTGCGGGAACCTTGGCACCCACCCAGGCTGAGGTGGAGGGAATGGACACCTCCTACCCTCTGAGTTGTACATTTATTATATTATCACTGTTTTGCCACTAGGCAGAAAAGAGGTTGGCATCTGAGAGCCAGTGGCACTGGTGAATTCTTCCTTCCCTGTCCTGGCTCCCTTCAGTTCCTAATGGGTGTGTGGCTCTCAGAAGATCCTCAAGTCAAGGTCCCCTCCTGTGGCATCAGCTGGGATGCAAGCACCCAGCAAGCTGCTCACCTACGTTCCTTCCACTGTATAACTAAGGCACTTATTTAAATGTCTTAAAACACTTTGCTTGTATGTGAAGAGGTATTTTTTCAGGCCCAGAACACTTACAGGGTGATGGTTTTTTTGTTGCTTACTTTGATTTCATCAGCTGTGTCCATTTTGTGGTTGTCTCTTAGTAGGCATGTGAGGGCTGAAGGTGACAGTGAAGCCACCAATTTAACCAGTGCCCTCAGTGAAGAGTTACCTAGTCCTCCTAATCCTTCTCCATGTGTTCTCTTAATTTCCATGCCTGGAAGAATAAGAGCACCAAACTTTAGCTGAAACATTATACTGCAGGATCCTCACTGTAGAAATAATTCATCCAAACAAGCCCTTCTGGGATTAGATAATGCCCAGCCAGCCCTTAGTGAGATTTTGAAGCAAGAGCTGACAGGTGTCCTGTGGCAGGGATGGATGCGCATTCCAGGGATAGCTGTGGGGGGGAGCTTTGGAGCCCCAGACCCATGGCAGCAGTTGCATGATGTTGCCTTGGCCACGGTGTCAACAGCAGGCTCTGGCTGTACATTGTGCCTTGGCTGTTTGAGACCACACAGCTCGTCCCAGGAAACCTGCCAGGCCTCACGACTGCACTGGAACAGGGCTCGGGTGAATATATAGAACTGCAAGCTGTAAGGAATACTTCAGATGCTGCTGCAGCAAGCACTAATGACTGAAAAGGAGAGCTCTGCTTGAAATTCAGTGTCTCTGAAAATTAGCTTTCTACCCTCTGTAAATTATTGGAATCTGTCCTTTGCCTGTCCATAAACACCAAAGCCTTCAGATTATCTCCTCACAAGAATGACAAGCTCCAAAGGTCTGGTAAAAGACCCATATTCATAATCATAAAAAGTCACAGTGCCAACAGGGAAATCTTACTACCTGGAGCAAGAGCAGGGAATTTGTGGTTGGTATGTTTCTTTTTGAAAAAAATTATTTTTGAAATTGACTTTAAAAATCCCCCAACTTTCTTAGATTGTTACAGAAGATATTTATGGTATATAAAGTATATGCGCAATACAAATATTCTCAAATGTATAATTTTGACAAGTGAGACTGATCCCGGCTGGGTTTGGATTGCAATTTTTAAGAAAATTTGTTTCAGTCGCAATAAAGGGATTAGTGTTGACTCCTGCATGAACTCCAGGCTTCATATCCAGACTTCCTTTCCTCCTTGCTGAAAGCATCTTGTGCCATGGCTGTATTCTTTCTGTGCTCAGGAAGCAGGTGTGTATTGGAATAAAATTGTTATAACAGATGAGAATTATTTTGGTATCTTTAATGGTGCCTAGTTATGAAAATATTCCTTCTGGTTCTTCTCCATCTCCAAGCTGGAGATGAAAGCAAAAGTTGGAAGCAAAAGAAGTTACTTTTCTAGTTGTCTGGACTATGCTAAAGAGAAATGTAAGTGTCTTGTGCTCATACATATCTACACAGCTGCTTTTTCTCTATTCAACTCCACCTGAGACTGAAGAAGGTGGCCTGTGAAAGTTGGAAAACTCAAGTTGTATTAAGGAAAAGTTGCCCCAGCCCTTCAGGACTCTCAGGAATTTCTTCCTGGGTTTTCTGGCCTCCGCAGATACCACCAAAGCTGTCCCAATCCTGTGTAGAGCTGAACTGCAGCAAGACTCTTCCTTGAAAGTGCTGGACACGCAGGGCTCCTTGTGCTCCTGTGAAAGGCTTGGCACTGATCTCATGCGGTTGGCTTGGGAAGCCTCATCCCCATTCCTGGGAGCCTGCAGGTTAGACCCTCCTGGCAAGGGGTGGTTGGGACCAAGGCAGACATCTGCCCCAGCACCACCCCACTGCCCATGGTGACCTGCACTGGCTGACATCCCATAGATCCAAAGGTGCTGAGTTTGGCCTTTTTCCCCACTGACTGCTGAGGCATCTCAGAAAGACTGGCCTTGCCGGGCTGAAGTTGTGCTTTGGCTCTGTGCACCTAAGTCTTCATCATACAGACAGGTGAGCAAAAAAAAAAAAAAAAAAAAAATCATGCTGGCTTTCTGTACATGTCTTTCTCGTCTTCCACGCCCCCCTTCCCCTCACCTCCCCCCACATTCTCTCCTCTGGGTTTATCCAGGAATAAAAAAGAGTAAATGCAATAGTTTCATTGCCCATGAACTACTTACAGCAAACAGCTTTCCAGTATGCCCTTTATTGAGTGGAAAGACTATAGCTTGGTCTTTAGTGATCCTCAGCTCTGAAATTCAAACAGAAGAACTTGCTGTCTATAAAGTAAACAAATACGGCTTTTGAATGGGAAAAAACCCC
>VYZQ01033123.1:19995-30075 GCA_013400655.1 Mystacornis crossleyi | reverse complement strand
TGCAATACCTTTCGGCATATATTTCTTTTAGCTTAAACCATTTCTTTTTATTTTATAAATCAACACTCCAGGAAATTAATGCAAATATGTTTATAGGAAATGTGGTGCTTGAAGACCACTGACAGGTCTGCAGTCTGTGTTGACTACATATAAATTAGGGGTATAAAGTTCCCACAAATCATACTTACAGACTGTTGCTGCCTGGTAGGAGCAGCCAAGATGCTTAGAAGCCACGTGCTGTGCTGTGCTCCTTTGTTTCCAAGCGCACGAGAAAGCCNTTGCTGCCTGGTAGGAGCAGCCAAGATGCTTAGAAGCCACGTGCTGTGCTGTGCTCCTTTGTTTCCAAGCGCACGAGAAAGCCCTGTTCGGTACTGTTTACTATTGGACCATTTGTATGTAGCCGGGTTCCCGGGGACGATTCTAATTTGCTGCTACCTCAAGCCCACCTCCTGTATAAAGAAGGCTGGCAAACAGCCTGCCTCTGCCTTTACCTGCTTACCCTTCTGGAGTTTACCTGCTTTTCCCTGTGGGGTTCACTCGCTACCTCCTGGGAGGAACAGGCTTCAAGAATAAAAGCTTGGAAAAGGACAATATCTCACTCTTTTGTCCCTGTTCATATCACAGAAACTATTAGTTTCCAGCCCGCCTGGTTCCAGCGCATCTGGAGTCAGCAGGATCTGGTCCGCAGCGGAGAGACGGTAAAAACCGCTTCTCCAGGGGCAGCGGGGGCAGATCCAGCCAGGCAAAAACCCAGACTGGCTGGGTGGGCAGAGGAAAGCAATAACAGACTGCACAACAAAACTGTCATTTAAGCTCCTGTGATGATAGAAAGGCATGAAAAACAGCTATCATAATCAGATAGCTCTAAATTGGGAAGTATTTACCCATTTTCATAATTCGTAAGAGTAACATCCCAAAAAACAATATGTTGTAACTAAGTAACAATAGTAAGCAGTAACTTAGAGCATTAGGCATCATCAGTTCTAAGTAATACTTCATGCAGAAATTTCCAACAATGCAATTTACCATTTAATGCAATTTACAATTTAATTTAGGATTAGTGCTAAATACCATTCTATTACTATGGTCTCAACCATATATCCTTTAAGTTATTTTGAACATGAGTAATCGAAACCTATGCTGTATGTAACCTTTTAATATAGATGGATGTCTTACTTTTGCAATGAGTTGGGCTGTTTCTGAATTAACTTCCGTAACTTTCTCCACTAATTTTGCCCCACCAGTATGGTAAGCAGAGAATATCTGAGTATATACAGGAAGCTAAGTTGCACACTGGCTCAGAAAGCACAATTTTTATGGATTATATTCATGGGATATGTAATATACTGTTTTTGTAGCAGAGTTGTAACCCAATAACCTAAATTTAGTATTAAACTTAGAGGCAAACTCTATTATTAAATTAGAATTATTACTTTATTGGAAAAAAAAACTTGTTTTGGGGAGTCATTGTTTTTGAAAATTTGAGTACAAGCTTTTGTTTTATGTCCTTGATTTTCCATAGCAAATGTAGGATTTCAACCATGTTGTTAACTGGTAGCTACTTTTGCTCAGGATGCATTCCTATTAATTACTTCAAACAACAAAGAGAAAATGAAAGATAATACCTTTAGAATGTATTCTAAGCAATCTGATTTCTTCATAATAAAATATGGCCTACATACTTATTAAGAGTTGTGGAAAAATAGTGAAAAACAAGTCTCACCAAGAAGGGGTATCCACATTGGCAATAGTTCACCAGAAAAAAACTGCGAACCTTAGGAGCAGGAACATGAGGAAACTTGGTGTACTGCCCTGAGAGAGATATTAAACAATGGAAGTAAAGGCACAGAGGTCTTATGCTTAGGCTTTTTTTAAATAAGGGGGCTAAATAGGAACTTAACCAAAGGAATGGCCCAACCAGTGACCAAAATCTGAACTTCTTTTTATTGACTCAAAAATACACCTTACTTTTCATATCTTTGCATATGCTGATGAAGTGAAACCTGTACACTCTTTCCATTTAAGACTAAAATCACTCCAAATTCCACATAATAATGAAATTACATCAATTGAAATTTTATCTTTTCCCCTCCCTCAAAGAAGAATAACTTCAGAGAAGGAGATCAGAGAAGACTCCACTTTTGTATCCTGGCATATTGATGGGCAATACCCCATATACTGGGACACTTATTGAAAAAGCTTTATACCAATGTAATACTGTTGAAAACACTTTCTAATACAATAACTATGCATTTATCAACAGCAATTGTTGAACCTTATTCTGACACAATTATCAATTAATCACACTTTTTGTGAATGTGGAATATTATTGAATCTGCCCAGACTTGCCGTGTAGCCCATGTCATTTGTGCCTCTGGGATCTCAGTTGTGACCAGACTTAGAGGCTTACCATGTTGTGTGTGCATCTGGCAACTTACCAGACTTATGGTGCCTAATTGGTTATTCTAAAATATCATCTGTAAAGTACTTCTGGGGATGTGGACGCAGAGATAATACATCGACTAAGACAAAGGCCTAGATGCCCCTAGGTGTGCTGTATCTGCAGATAACCTGGAAAGCAAGGAGTTCTCCCTTTCCTAAATTATTGTGTGGCAGTAGTCATCACCCACCATTCTGTCAGTGATAAATAGTTCAGCTACAAAGTCAAGTTTAATTAGATTTTGATTTTTATTTATGTAGAAACAGTTAAATCATCTTACTGCCAAATCAATAACTGTCAAGTTTTGATGTCACTTTCCTTGAAAAAGCCTCAAATTAAAATTCCATGTATAGCAGACATGTTGAGTAAACAGTGTTAACCACTTCACAGATCCATTATGTTAATATATTGCTCTTTCTGCCTTATCAGACAGAATGAAGTGAACTGAGAAGTTTTTCATATATTAACTGTAAATTACACTTAGCTCAGCTAATAAAATTTTATTGTCACGGAACTGTTTTCCACTTCACATGTATTTGGGAGATTGAAATGTAAATTATTGTAAGCTACCTCTGTCTCATTATAGATGTCTGAACAAATGAAATTTACATGATTGAAAAAAATAAAAGTATTCTCTGAGGATACCAGAAGCTATCACTTTTCCCACCATAATAATAGAATTTCAGATGTAGAAAAAGAGAGAGAAAAGCAGCCCTTAATCTTCTTTGCAGGCTGTGCAATTCCACTTCAATTTATGAAGGTTTCTCAGCAATTAATATTCCTCTGATTTGTTTCCATGTCAGTTATGGAAGTTAATCAATACTCCACCCTTCTTTAAAATCATAATAATAGTGCTGAAAAGATAGTTAAAAAGATGACACTGCTGTTCTGTATAGTAGGTAAGGGGTTAAGATAAATTTCCATCTGTTCTTCCTCCATTTTATTCTGGGCATGGTGCAGGTGAAGTCAGCATAATCCTGTACCAATGTAAGATTTACTTTTGAAAAGAGTGGAGATTGTTTTGCAGGGAACACTTTAGAAAGAGTCCCACACACATTAAGATATCTCTAGTAACTGTGTAATAATTATGGTAGTGAACTTCTGTACAGTCTTTTGGCAAATACTGTCACAAGGAATGGATGATGCCTTTTGTAAACAGTAAAGAAACAACTCCACTCTAACAAACACATCTTTCTAATTATAAAGATCTTATGCTACTCATACATGAAAACTATCTTGTTCCTGCCTTTATTGACAGTGTATCTTCATGACCAGTATTCCATATTGGTCTTTCAAATAAAAAATGGTAGGGGTATTTAATTACGAGGGATGCTGCTGTAATGAGAATATTGCACACCTTCAATCTATTTCTTACCTGTAAACT
Organism: Mystacornis crossleyi; assembly: GCA_013400655.1. NCBI lineage: Eukaryota > Metazoa > Chordata > Aves > Passeriformes > Timaliidae > Mystacornis > Mystacornis crossleyi. The sequence continues at coordinate 26,251 of VYZQ01033123.1, read as the reverse complement.
AGATGCTTTTTCTAATAATGAGAACCTTGGGCCAGTTTGCCAGTTTGCAGTAAAGCAAAATACCTAGACTCTGCAACCCTGTATGTCGCAGTTTCTAGTAGTTATACCCTGAACTATAAGGTGCAATCTTAAACCATGTGAGACGTGTATAGGCTGTGCATCTAGGACAACTAGACAACCAGAAAGAAACAATTAGCTGAGGGAAAAATTACCAGTAACTAACTTGTTCAGGTTAAAGCTAGCTACAGAAAACTAAAGAGGTAATGCTGAGGATGGAAAAGTGCCTTAAATCCTTTTCTAGTGCAGGGTAGTACCTATCTGTGAAACACCACTACATTTTCTTTCAAAAACATATTGTAAATGAAATCTCTAAAAAGAAAGCACCACATGTGCTTGAGCTTGGTTTATTTATCCACCTATAAAGCAGAGTCTGATTCACTGATTTTGGAACTAATGATCCAAACAAATGGGACAAAACAGGCCTAAATTTGGGATTTGTTTATGAATTTTATTTAAAGGAAAATTTATAAAATACTCAGAAATAGTATGGTGGAAAAAAAGTTTCAGTGGAAAACAGTATCTGTGTGAGATACAGGAAACACCAAAGGCTGAGCTTCTCAAGTGTTCCAGATGAATACTGCTCAGTGAATGTTAATAAGAAACAAATGAGTTCTCCCAGCACAAAAATTTAGTGTCTCAAAACTATGTTTGGTGAGTCACAGTTTTGCATTTACATTCTCCACAGACAGTTTCAATTCTGCTGCCTTAGCCTTTTCTTGGCTCTCATAGTAAGGATACTGACATGTTTACTACATACAACATATAACACAATTTCTTTTCTCTCTAAGAAAATATGACAGGATAATTTCCAGTCTACTTGGTGCTACTACTGAATAAGGGGAAGGGCTTTGTGACCTTCATGATGTCCCTAAAATGTGCTCAGTATTTAAAGTAATTTTTAAAATTCTTTATTGTTACATTTTGGCATGCAGATGGCATGCAGAGAAGTGTTTGAACTTTATATTTGTTGACTAAATATATTTACCACCTGGCATTCTTTCTGTCTCCTGTTCGGCTGAAGAAGTCAGGAACCAGTTCATCTACTCAGATTGAATTAAAAAATTGAAAAATGTTGTGTTTCTAATGAAATTTAATACTGAAATTTCCCTTCCTGATATATTCACAAATGAAGTTCTTTGATGAATTTCTGGTTCTAGCCAGTCTCAAGTATATTAATGAGGAATAAGCAGCTGAATGCAGAGTAGTATTTTTATGCCTGAAAGTTAACTAGACTGTATTGTAAATACACCTTAAAAATGTTGAAATGAAATGATTTAGCAGTAAACAATGCAAATCCCTAATTCACAGTCTGTTAAGTGCAAAATTTTTTCCAATGGATTTCATCATATAATGAAATTTGATTATGGAATTTCAGTTTTCTTGACAATAATATGATTTTTCCAATATACCTAAGGGTTTTTTATGATTCTCCATGAAACTTCAGTTTTCCATGCACATTTGTGGCGAAATTTGATAATCTGTGTCTCTGTTCTGTTCCAGAGGAAAAATAGAAACAACTCGCTACTTACTTTTTTATTTGTAACAGATATCATAATTATAAATGCATCATGACTCTCTGAATCATGTCGAAGGTACTTTGAAAAGTTGAGGGCTGCACAACTGATCACAAAGTACATGATTATCTTGGAAGATACATTGTGTCCAGATAAGAATCTCTATGTAAACTACTGTTAGCTCTTAGCAGAGCTTGTCTTGGAGAATCACTGCTCATATGTCTTGTTTTGAGAGTAAGGGTAAAAAAAATATTGACTCCTGTGCTCATGAACCTGACTTCACATTTAGGTGTAATGCAGAAGTTCACCCCAAGACCCTGACTGAATTGGTATTAAAATCTGGAGCCAGGGATGGCACTTTAACATCTGGTCCCTTCTTCACAGTCCATGTATTATTTCTCTTGCACTGCTTCCTGTCCTGAACTTCCTGACAAGGAAAGAACTTCTATGGTATGTACCATGTATTTTTAATCAAATGACTTGTGAAAGATTACATAATTTTCAGGAAAAGGCTTTTTGTCTGTGTAATAAAATAAAAATAATATGATAGACTCATAAAAATGAAAAAAAAATTCAAATCTCTTGAAAAGCTTAACAAATTGTGACAGTAAAAATAAGTCATTGGCTGTCTACTGTGCTATATTTATTATAAAATAGAGTAACCCTCTCTGACTCAAATGGTATGGAAGTCTACATGTTCTTTAATTTAAGCACAGTAGTTCTATTCATACAGAAAATAATTTCTCATGTCTGTGCTCAGAAGATCCCTCAACCTCATACAGATTTTTAAAATTTATTAACATTTTAAAGCAAAACTATTTTGGTACTTTAAAAATTATTTTTCCACCTTCCTTTCTCTCCTCTTTTTTCTTTTCTCTAGTTTAACATTTAATTTTCTATTTGAGATTATATCCCTCCCTGTACTATTTTTACTCTAAAATCTGCTCAAAGTTACCTTATGCTTTTGGAAAAAAATTACAAACAGAAGAAATCCACCACACTATTTCTACTAAGAATATATTTAGATTCTAGAACAGCTGAAGATGGATGATTTCATGAGCCAATTTTCTCAGCTGCTATTGGCCTTTCTTTGAAAGTTGTTGTGATTTTGCCATTACACCCATCTAAATTTTCCTTAAAAACCACAAACCTGGTTCATGTTGAGAGTAGGCAGAGCAAGACAACCCTTTAGAGACATCTGAAGGTCCTTTCCAACAGTGGTGAAATATGGACACAAGATTTACCTTTACACAAAACATTCATAAGTAGTTGATAAATACTGAGACCATGTAAGGACATCAATAGCTTGTACATATTGCTGTGGGATCACTGTGAAATTCTACATCTAATTTTCTGAGACACAGAGATTTTAAGCTTGTAGCAGGTCTTCTCACCCCCCCTGAAAAAGTTAACTTGCTTGTTGACCAGTGAGATAACTCAAATGGGACAAGCCATCTTGTAGTGAGTTATTTTGGTGCCATGGGCTTAGCACTACTCTGGCATCTCCCAGCTGCCAAAAACATTCAACTTTTGCAGCAAGATTAGACAAGATAAGCTGGATTTTTTACTTACAGCCATTTACTTTATAACTATGAAAGTCACAGCAAATTTCCACAAAGTAGGAATCTTCGATACATTTTCCTGGAAATGGGTGGAGTTCCTCCCATGAATAGGGTAACCTGCATCACAGTTAGGCCCCAGGTTTCCCTGAAGGAACCATCATTTTGGTGGTGAGTTTCATTTGACTCCTAATCAATCCTATTTCTTTTGTTAGCTTTAATCTAGGTACCGTGATGTCATGCACTGTTTTATGTTATTCTGTAATCTAATGGTAGTTCCTTTCAGTTTTATACATGTAGTAAGTAATTCTGATTAGGATTTTCCATCTGTTATATTTTTTGTTTCATAAATAATTCATTCTTATAAATCTATCTGATTTGCCATCAGTAGAACTTGCAGAAAAAAGTGATTTAAATGCATCTCTAGAACTTCCTTAAATTTAACTGTTGCCGAAATCTGAGGCTAAGGAAGGTCTCATCTTCTTTTAAACTCCCTTCTGAGAAGGAGTTTAAATACACAGAGGAGTTCTTTCTGCCCCTCAGATGCAGTGGCAGAGCTTTTTAATAAACTTTTTCTGAATCTCTCACTCTCCTTGGAACCAAACTTGAATTTCCATCCTATTATATTTTGTAAAATCACCTGCCATTTATAAAGTGAAACCAACAGAGTTATTAAATGTTTCCAAAGCAGACTGATAATGTGTTTGCCATAGAATTAATTCATTTCATGCAATTTTAATTGATATAAACATGATGACAAAACAAACAAGCCATCAGACTTCATGCTTTCATATGGGGAAGCTCTCTCAAAAATCCTATAGGGTGGGATGAAAACCTTTTCTGTGGGAGTTAGAAAGTTATTAAACCCTCAAGCCTACTCACCATAGGCTTTCCAAATGTTAGTTGATTCTAACGATGACTAGCATTGCACGGGAGTAGATAAAGAGAAACCCCTCCTCACCCTGAACAAATCTGGTAACCATAACTGCAGAAATCAATTTTGTAGTATGAATAAAGTGTACATTGGGCACCTTAGGCACACTCCATAAAGAAAAACACTCAACAGTTGACTTCAGAACTAAGTTGACATAGTTACTCTAAGCTCTGCCTCCGATCAATTGAAGGCAACTTAAAGAGATGCAGTAAGAAAAATTAGAGGATTGTGTCACTATAAGATAATCCACTTCAACAGCAGCACAAAAGTGGATGTTGCCACTATGTGCCAACAGAATATCAACACATTAGTGGTGATGAGGGGTTTGGTGTGGGACAAGGAACAATCCCACAAATCCTCCTCCTACTGTGAAGTGTCTTACTGCTGCTGTGAGACAGAGACCTTTAAATAGGCAGTAAAATTGCTGCAGGGTAGGTTTTTTCTACCTGCACAGACTCTGTGGTGTATCAGGCTTACTACAAAGGCTAGATGACACAGAATCCAGTCTTACTAAGGATGTGATTGAGCTTGCTTCTTGGTCTTCGCTTCATTCGTGGACTTAAGTGAACTGTACATAAACCAGCAACTGCTATGTGAGGCATTTTAAAGTGGAACATGGATTTCTAGGAAATGCTTCCCAGATCTTGGCAGTGATACACAGCTGTAATATACATAGCTGCATGAGCTAAAAACACAGATGTAAAATTACATCAAAGCTATGGAAAAAGCTTAGAGTGAACTTTTACACCTTTCTTTCTTTCTTTCTTTCTTTTGTTTTCTTTTTTTGTTTTGTTTTGTTTTGTTTTATTTTGTTTTGTTTTGTTTAGGTTAGCTGAACACAGTAGGCTGAAAGAAATACTTGGTCTTTTCTTTCCAGGACTTACAAGATTCGTCTGCATACATTTTATTGAAATCCCATCAAACTCAACTCCTATAAAAACCTGAACTTACTTTTGCAGGTTCATTATTATCTCAGGGCTTGGACAACCATCATTGTGTTTGGAAGTTCAAATAGCCTAAGGTAAAAGACTGGGTTACTATTCTTGCTCTAATGTTTCAGTAAGGCTGTGCTTAAACAGTGGGACCTACTTCACTCTCATTAATAATGTCTTGGACAGTTGGTGCCTCCTCATTCTGAGAAAATGTCTTGCCACAGGTACCACCAGGTGCAGGTAGTCTGTAGGACCAGTCAAGGTGGTTATGCTGGAGAGCAGGGATAACAGCCCCCACTCCCCAGAGTGAGTCCTGTTCGCACGCATTTATTACACTGGGGGGCAGGAAAAAAAAAAAAAAAAAAAACCCCAAAAAGCCCCCCCCCAAAAAAAAAAAAAAAACAAACCCAAAACCAAAAACAAAACAAAACCGAAAAACACTGCAGGACAGACATGAAATAAATTTGTGAGAAGCCAATTCAGTCATTTTAGTTTGCCTCAGCTCTGGTTGTCAGGGCTGTCAGAGTCATGTGGAGGAGGGGTGCACATATGTCACTTGCAGGAGGTGGCCAGGAGTGGGGGAAGGCTCGTCTCTGGGGAGACCGCCTGGCAGCCAGTCAGGGCAGGGAAAACTTCCATGATTGGACTGCGGGCAGCCTCCTCCCCCACCCCCACCGCACACTTGCTAGTGGGTGGGGGCGGGGAGGAAGGGGGGAAGTGCCCGGATTCCCGCGAAGAAATGCCCACCAGAAATGCCCGCCAAAAGTGGACCCGCGAAGCCTAGTTGGGGGAGGAGTTTGGGAGCACAAAAGGGTAGCTAGCGGCAGAACGACGAGGTATTTTTTCTTTGGGTCGCTGTGGGAGGAGGTCAGCTTGGCCCCTTCTGCTCCCGCCTTCGTGCCCTCTTCCCTGTGGTCCTGTTTCCCTGCCCGTGCCAGCTTCGCCCTGCTGTGCCAATTTCGGGAACTAGCTTGTCACCATGAGGATCTCATGGCTGCCGTCCGCACTCAGCTTCCAGCCACTGCCCGCATCCAGCTTCCGTCCGCAGCCACTGCCCGCACCCAGCTTCACTCGCCGCCCGCCGCCGGTGCTCGGCGATCGCGCCCAGCTCGCCACGGCGGCTACGCAAGCGCACTGCGGTTCGCAACACGCACGCTCTATCTGCCAAATCGATGCCGATAGGTAGTCGGGCTTCCGTGGTAAAACTGTCCCCGTCGTCTCTTCCTTCACCACCCTTCCCCCTCAACACCACCCCCC
>VYZQ01033123.1:7868-19953 GCA_013400655.1 Mystacornis crossleyi | reverse complement strand
CCGGCACCTCTCTCTCTTTTTTCCTCTTTTTTTTTTTTTTCCCCAATAAACGGTTTTCAGATATAATATTGCCATATTTGTACTTGATTTTTCGTCAGAAAAATCTATCAAAAGAATCCTTACAGGCTCCTCCTTTCTATAGTGGAACGGAACAAAATTAAATTGTTTTATGTGTAGCTCTATCCTGTATGTAGCAGAGGAAGTGTTAGCATAGACGAATATTCCTGTTTAACAAAATAAATCCAGTCATTTTAGTGAACCCTTCTACAGAGACAAGCCAAGGTATGAGATAACTCCTGTTTCTTCATTATGCTAATTAAAAAAGAACACCTCTGGCCTTGTGAAAACAAAACTGATTAAAGCAAATGCAGTAAGTCAACTTGGAGTTGTGAAATACAAATCGTACAGAGCACACAGTGGACATTAAGTCAAAGCTGAACAGACTTTTTAGCAAAAAGTGAATTTGGCTTTGGGCTTGCCTGTGACTTTTCCTGACTTATGTATTAAATCAATATGGGGTATGGAAATTCAAGAAGTGGGAATTCACTGAACAAGTACAAAAATATCTCTGCTTAATTAAAGTAAGCAGAGTAGAAAACCTTGCTCCACAAAAAAAGTATTTCAACTGGTTTATTCTCTTTGCAGGTATTTTTTTTCCCACTTAAACTATTATGGAAAAGATTCCACTTGGATGGGAATGGAGAAAGCAAATTTTATTCCAATTATCTGAGCATGACTATCTTTAAGGAAACCAATTTTTCCTTTTGCAGAGTTTTGCCTGTTCAATGGCATAATGAATTTCTGGGAAATTCCTTTTATTTCCTTTTACGTTACTTCTGAAGATGCAGGTTTTTTGTTTTTTTTTTTCCAGAAGGAAATTAAAGCAATCTAGTGGACTTCTGATAAGAAATTTCAAATATGCTTAAGAGAGAAATGGTGGATACTGAACATCTTTTAGTTTTGCAAGTTAATAGAACTAGTTATCTACAACTGGAATTATTTCACAGTACCTGTGAGTTTTACATTCTGCCTCTGAAATACTCGATTTTTATTAGATGAATTATGACGTATTGCATAAAAATACAGAAACACATGATGCACCACAAAATGACAGAGCTGTCTTCCTCAAGCTGGGAATATAGACTCCTGTGTTGAACAACAAAATTGTGGCTGTAATTGTAGCTATATCAGTATCCGCTGTTTACAGTGACTTGGTCACCACCAGGCAATGTTGGAATAAGTCCATTTACATCTTGATTCAGTTTGAAGATGGAGCTTAGTTCAAGAAAATAACATTACATTTATATCCCCATCTGGCTGTGGACATGAGTAAAGAAATCGCACTGGGTTTGTCAGCTTTGCCAAAAGTATTTTATTCTTTTGACTATGGAGTTTTGTTGTTCTTCCTCTAGTACCTTGCAGGGGTAAAATAAGTTCTCTTTTTCCTTTTTGAGATGCATAAGATTGAAAATTAAGTTCTCAGATCAAAAATTCTACACAAAAATTTGCTAGGTACATAATTTCTTCCATTTAAGATTCCCAGAATATATGGCTATATAAAATTGATAAAGCTTACATACTGTCTTTGATCTTTAACCAGAATTTGGTAAAATTCAGTGGAAGCAGACAATCTAGTCCTGCAATGGGACAGAAAGTTTCAGTACAGAACTATATTTAAGTTGAAAACAGAGATACCAATGATACTATTACTACATATTTATGTCCACTATGTGTGCATCCCTTTCAGAATCCTGGTCACAGAAAGAGATCTCAGACATAATACATCCAGTATCATGTTTTTTCCATTGGTTATTCCCTAACTGAGGTTTCATAGGCAGTTTTAACTTTATTCAGGAAGAACAACAAAACTGACCAAAACAAAAACAAAACAAACCACCAAACAAACAAACAAAACACCAAAACCAAAGAAACAAAGAAACAAACAAAAAAAAAACACCAACCCCCCCCCAAAGCGAAGTAACTCCCCCCTAAATCCTCCATCTTCATATAGACAGTAATTGAATATGTAAGTATTAATAATCCTGCCTTTAGTGATTACCACATCTGCAGCCCCAGTGCAGTAAAATGATTGGAAAAAGAGAAGTTTAATTCTGACTGTATCTAGAAATCCCAAGGAAAAAAAGTAAGCTGTTCTGTCAATACATTAGGTTGGCACTGAGGCAGAATATCAAAAACACTTTTCTTCAAGGTAAGAGATAAGGATTGGTAAAATGGCCTGATGAGCTAACATGGAAGTAATGAGAATTTACCTTTCTTAAGACTATATCCTTAAGATTGTATCCCAGTACTTATATTTAATTTTGAATTTCTTAAAAATATTTTTAAAATAATGAGGAATTGCTCATGGGAAAATGAAGGTTGGTTTTCACCTTCCCTTTTTTACATAAAACATAGAGGGAGCCATTCAAGGGATGATTATTCTAAGTAAAAGTCGATGAATTTGTTGACTCATGGTAAAATTGTTTCCATATTTTCATTGCTACGTCAATGCTGTTTTGAGTTGTGGACATTTGCCTGTTACAAGTATGCACAATTATATGTAGCTGGACTCTCCTAATACGCAGAATTGATACCACGTTAAACATGGTATTTTAACAATGTTAAAACATTCAAGAACATTTCTGACAAAAATTTCTGTTAAAATCAAAAGCTTCTTGAAAGTGAAGGTTATTGCATATGTACATAAATTCTAGAAGTCATCTGAGAACAACTGGGGTTTTGATTATTTGACCTTTCTGATGTAAGTAACACTTGAAAAGACCAGCCAGTTGATGAAGATGGAAAAATCATTCCAGTACTGTTCAAGTTAAACAAGTGTCATATGCTGTCACAGCTTTTCCTGTATAAGAAAGATGAATGAAAGTTGAAAATGCCAATGGGACATGGGAGAGAATTTTATTTTGTTTTGATTTGGTTTTATTCCCCCCCACCCCATCCAAAACCAAAAAAAAAAAAAAACAAAAACCCAAACCAAAAAGCCACCAAATGAAAAAACCCAAACCCACACCTGTTATAAAATACATTTAAAATATAAAAATTTCCAAGAAATTTTACCTTCAGGTCCAGAGAGCAACCATAAACATATTACGTACTTATTAAAAATGAAGGACTAGCATCATTTTGAATAGGACATTTTATATAACCAAATCCTCTAAACCTTTGTTGCTTTCTAGACTGTTGATATCCCTGACGTAAATAAATAAATAAATCCTATTTCTAGGTCTATCATAAACAATTTTTTTTAAACAGCATATTGTTTTGTGACAGATAATAGCCATTACTATTTTTCTGTAGTACTCATCAGCAGATCTCTGAAAAATTCAATAAACAGTGAATTTGGTAAAAAAATATTTTCTTGGGAAGTTAAAGACTTATTAATAATTTGGGAAAAATAAAAAGCAGACCTTGTAAAACACTGAGCTATATAATTTGAACGTTTCTAAACAAAGTGTTTTGCGCTTTAGACATGTTGATATATTTCCTGTTGAAATTTTAAAGCAGAGCTTTTAGTTTTACATATCTTCACTACATTTACTTCTAAAAACAACATAATTTAAAGAAGATAATGTTAAAACTTTGGAATGCCATTTAGAGTAAAAGAAACACACTAAGATTATTTGAAACAGCATATATGTCTTTTCAATTTAAACCCAGACATCAGCTAGATTAAGTTTCCCATGTGCTGAGTTCATTTCTTCCCTGTTCCTTATACTTGAATAAGAAAATGTTAACTACTTTGAAAATGCTAATCATGGACAGACTCATCATCCATTGCACTCCAGAAACAAATAAAACAATGAAAGCAATGCCACTGACTGTGGAAAAGGTAAAAAATAGAGGGGACGATCAGAGTAAAGAAGTGAGTTCAGGATTGGAGGTGGTTTTTTATTAGATTATGAATAATGTATAAGTTGGAGTTCATCAAAACCTGGACCTGTCATCAAAAGAACTGGAAAAACTTTGTGCAATAACACCCAGAGGGAGCTCAGCAACCTCTGTAGTAGAAGGAGAGAAGTTGACCTGTTACGTTTCTTCCAGCAACCAGTTATCAAAAATTTCATTTCTTATCAGGTTAAAAAAAAAAGTTTTATCTTTTCATATAGCAGGAAGAAATGCCACCACAGTGCAGAAAGAGATGCCTATATCAGAAGGTGTTTTAAGTAAGTAGCAGTATGGTGGTGGTTGGGGAAGTACATGAAGACCCTGAAGAACACATGGACATGATGTGGACAGGCCAGCAAATAGCCAGTGGAGAGAACAAGCAAACACTGCTGGCAAGAGGGGAAAAAAATCACTCTTGTGAAACAATAGGTCGAAAATGGGGCACAAAGGCAAAGCCTTGGACTAGTACAGAAAGGCATTACTTGCATAGCAATAGAAAGCAAAACAGATGCATAAACTCACAGGAAGACTATGTGAGAGGAAATACTGAACAAAATTTGTAAGCCAGAAAAAAAAAAGCAGCAATTTTCTCTTAACATCTTGAAACCCTGAGAGAGCAGGATTTCCTTCATGTGATGTTCATGAGACCCATGAGAGAAAAGTGCCAAAGAAGCCAGAAGAGAAAAAAAAGTTGCCCTGAAAATTAATATTTCTAATAAAATATAAAGTTGCTGCTTGAAGTTTCTTTAAATCCAATTTGGAATAATACTGAGTTACCACACACAAAAAAAATTCTGCTGTGTGTGGAATTTACATTCTACTCCCCATTAGTGGTATGGCATATGACTGAGAGCCAATGTCTCTGTCACCGTTATTTGGCTTATATAATTCAGGGGCATAGACAAGTATGTGCAGATGGAATATTTTGGGGTTTTGGGGGGTTGGAAGAATGGGGTTGGTTCTGCTTGGTTTTGAGTGATGTTTTCAAAGAAGAAAAAGAAAGGAGGAATCCAATCACTAGAAATTTCTTCATATATTTATTGAATGCCCTTATACGTTAAGAAGTTGCATGTAGATACTGTCATATTATTAAATGGAAGATAAAAAAATATTTACTGCTGGATTTAGGTGTTCTGTTTGGGCTTGAATACATTTTCTTCTCTGTTCACTGTACATTCAGATTGCTCAGAATTTCACTTTTTTAATAAAAGAAGAAACAATGCCCTTATTTTTGTGAAATGAAACATTGTGAGATGAAATGAATGTGAACTTAATGTAAACTCAAGCAGAAATTTGCAGATGGATTTATTCACTGAAGTGTGAACTGCCTCACATTTCTTTGGAGTTGTGAAGCTGGATGATGATTTTTTGAACATTCCATTTTACTTCCTGGATACAAAGAAGAGACAAAATTACAGAGAAAGAACAGAACACTCAGAAAAGCAGTAGATGTCAGAAAAAAACAATAGAAACAGAGAAAGAAACAGAAACCAAACTCTACCTGGATCAAATCATAGAATATGCTTAGTTGAATGAAAAGCATCCAAAAAAATCATTGAATCCAGCTTCTGGCCCTGCATAGCCCCATCCCCAAGAGTCACACCATGGGCCTGAGAGCATTGTCCAAACACTTCTTGAACTCTGTCAGGCCTGGTGCTGTGAGCACTGCCCTGGGGAGCCTGTTCCAGTGCCCAAACACCCGCTGGGTGAAACCCCTTTCCTACTATCCAACCTAAACCTCCCCTGACACAACTTCTGGCTGTTCCCTCAGGTCCTGTCACTGGACACCACAGAGAAGAGATCAGTGTCTGCCCCTTCTCCTCCCCTCACAAGGAAGCTGCAGACTGCAATGGAGTCTCCCCTCAGTCTCCTCTTCAACAGGCTGTACAGACCAAGTGACCTCAGCCGCTCCTCATATGGCTTCCCCTCCAGATCCCTCACCATCCTCATTACCCTCCTTTAGACACTCTCTAATAGCTTAATGTCTTTATTGTGGAATTTAAAACTGGCCCCAGCCAGTTTTGAGGTGAGGCCACCCCAGTACAGTGCAGAGCAGAAGCAGAACAATCCCCTCCCTTGCCTGGCTGGTGATGCTGTGCCTGATGCACTCTAGGATGTGGTTGGCCCTCCAGGCTGCCAGGGCACTGTGAATCTGCTCAGGAGAAAGTTATGCAGTACTGAACATATATAGAAGCTAGTTTCTGTAACTCTACATTGTATTCAGCCCCTTCCATAAAATATGTTTCATGTCTCTGGGTACAATTAAGTTGAAGGAAATTCAGAAAACTCCAGGAGGCACCTTCAGCTACCCTGACTTCTGGTGAATTTGTTCTGATGTCTTTAGTAGTATGCTAAGAAGCCAGTGCTTGGTCAGACAACTGAAAATGGTATTTTCATCTTTAGTTTTCCTGAATGTAGGGCTGGAGCTTCTCTCCTGTTACATCTTTTGAAACCGGCTTGCCTTTTTGGAGAAGCTGGTTGTTGCAGCGTAGTAAATGAAGGGTGCCACGACCTTCCTGAAAGGGGTCTGGAACCACTCCGGCAAAGCCGCTGCGCTTAGGCTGGTTGGATCGGATGCACCAACAGCTCCCGTCCTGCCCCGCTGGTTGAGCCTCCATTGCTGGGTGGCTCCCCGGAGGGAGCAGCTCAGAAGGGGTCAGGCTCTCATAGGAGCGAAAGCAGGCAGCATCCATCTCAGCCAGAGCAGCCAGGCACACACAGACACACTCACTGCGGGTGACAAAAGAGCCAGGAAGGATCTTTGGCATGGTTGTTCCAAGAGAAGCCTTACTTCAATCACCTCATTCTGAAGGGGACCAGGAGCCAAAGACAAGATTGTGGAGGGGTTTGGCTTTTATAAAGGGGGTCTGCAGGGCGGGACAGCGACAGGACCAGGGCAAGGGAACCAATAGGAATACTGCAGGGGAGGGACTAAGGTACGAGGGATAACGGGGAAGCAGGAAAGGGAGAACATTCTAGGGTACAGACATATAAGGGATAAAGAGGCAGGGGGAACAGCAAATCAATCAGAGGAACAGAACTGGGAGCATACTGTGTCTTAGGAGAAGCCTGTCACTTAAGCCTGAAGGAGGAGTCCCTGCCACAGCCCCCAGTGGGCTGGGGGGTGACCTCAATAGCCAGTAAAGCCTAGCTGCTGTCCACTGTGGCTTTGAGTTTCTTTGCTTTGCCAGCATTAAAGGAGGGGCTTGGCCTCTATTTTTATGATCTGCATTTGGTGACCAGAAGTGGAGGGTCTGTCATGTATTGAGAGTGACAATAAGCAAATACTCTGTTAACAACAGCAAGAAAAAAAGTATATGTTGGGGTTTTAGGAGCTTTTCTTTTTGTGTGTGTGTGTGTTCTTTTCTTTTCCTCTCAAAGAATTTTTCCCCATGTTAAGGCACATTACTGGGTACTTAAGAGAAACAAAGGACCTAGATAGCCACAAGGGAGGGGCTCAATTGTCCTCTTTTGGTCTTGGTGGGGTCTTCTCAGGTGGGGGAGCGGAGACATCGCGAGATTTAGATCTGGGAAAAGAAGTGGGGTGCCGGTGCTTGGGAGGCATTGCTCTCCTGGCGTTTGGAGGGAGCGGAGGCTGCAGTGGCTGTGGGGAGAACCATCTCACTGTGAGGCCGTGTTTTCTGCTGTTTTGTCCTTCTGCCCTGCCCTGCCTCTGCCATCCCTTCACTGCTGCTTTTGGAGTTTTGCTGTGCCATAGCACTGCGGACACCACCCCTTGCCTGCCGAGAGGTCCCGGAGTTTTCCTGCTGCGGCTTCGGAGTTCTGTGCATCTCGCCTGCCACCCGGGATTTTCTTCTGCATTCCTCCTTGCCGATCCAGCCTGCTGCTCCCGGGGAATCCTGCTGAAGTTTTCTTCCGTCCCTTCCCGGCATGGGAAAGTCCAGCATTCCCCCTGTGCTCCCCGAGCTCGCTCCGGAGTGCCCCTGCCGGCTGTGGCCGTCACTGCACCAAAGGGGAAAGTGCCTGACAGCCCCGGCAGCTGTCACTGGGGGCTGATTTCTGTTGCTTGTTACTGCCTTAGTTATTGTTGGGGTTTTTTTTGCTTTGCCTTGTTGTACATATATATATATATTAGTAAAAACCCGTTATTCCTATTTCTCATATACTTGCCTGAAAGCCCCTCAATTTCAAAATTATAATAGTTCGGAAGGAAGGGGGTTACATTTTTCCATTCAGGGGTGGGAGGGGGACTCCTGCCTTCCTTAGTAGACACCTGTCCAAAACAGGACAGTATGAAAAATCCCTCTACTCACAATGCTCTTACCCAACTTCTGCTGCTACATTGCAGTACTCTTAATTTGATTATTTCAGTGTTTAATTCAAAGTTGCATAAGGGCATTTTCAGACATAACATTAGGAAACATGTCTTTGTTGAGAGGATGGCCAAACACTGGATCAGGCTTGTCAGTGTCTTAAGAAGCATTTTGACAATGTCCTTAGTAACATGCTTTAACTTTATTCATCCCTAAAGTAGTCACTAAATGATCATATTTCTATCTCCCCTCCCCTCACTCCCCTCCCCTTTCTAGATTTGTTTAAAGAATGAATGCACTATTTTTATGTAAGTATTTATTTTTCTTGTTCTTCTCTAGCTTAAATATTTTCAGTACTGTTCTATTTACAAAACTATTATTTTACCTACTAAAAGACACACATTGAGGTCAATATATTATTTGGGGATAATAAACATTATTTATTTTGGTACCTGCTTTAAAGTATATGCATCTAGAGATACAAATTCTTGTGTGGCACTATTTTAAGTCTCGATTTTGCTTTGTAAAGGAGGCTTTTGTGGAATGATTCTGACTTTTTTATTAGAGAGATTTAGAAACCTGTATACAAAAATAATGTTTTCAAAATACCTATTTAAAGCTTTGTCCCTGAGGCTTAACGTATCTGTTACTATTTTTTTTTCAGTAATATTTAAAAGCTTTTGTTTAAGTTTTTTAGTTAGACAAGCTCCAAGGCTTCACACATATGGCAAGCAATATGTTTCCCAGTCTTGATTCACTGGGAATCAAGTGATGAAGAAATGAAAGAAATTGTCCACTGAGTAATATGTACTTGTAATGAAGCTTGATATGAAATGGTAATGTGGGTACATCCACATACATAGGAATAAAAGCTGTTAGAACTGCAGGCTTTCAGATCTCTTGCTAATCTTTGGTTGTTTGATTTGCTATCGTGTGTATGCGGACCTCCAAAATGCAAAATACTGTTAATTCAGTTTAATCATGGCATGAGGTATTTTGCTTTGCTCACAGGACAAGTTGTTACAGCAATGCAATAAAATGACCAGCCTCTTACAAGAACAGCTTAGGAGGTGTCTGAGCAACTTCAACAGAAAGTGGAAACAAGTCAGCATAATTTTCACTGAAAGACTTTGAATTTACTGTCTCTGCAGGAATGTTGGGGGTTCATACATGTATCAGATTTTGATCATTATGACCACACCCTAATGTCAGGGAGTTCCTGTAAAATTCACATGAATCTTACAGGTGCTTAACCATGTACAAAGAATTTTCTTAAAATGACACTTGATTCAGAATTCAGACAATATTTTGTTAATCTTCTGCAAAAATATGCCTTTTATCTTGAGTTATATGCCTGAAGACAAGGACATATGAATTTTTTCTCATTTGTCTAATTATATGTTAAGAAAATAATGTATAAATATGCTTGTATCTATTGACTGACTATTTTAAAAATTGCAATTAAAATAATAAAATATGCTGGAATAAAAGAAGGTAGTTAGCAAAGTAATATGAAGCGTGTTCCATCTCCTCTTAGTTTTAAAGTTTTGACACTAAAGGAAATCTTTTTGAAAAATACATAGTAGCTAACATCAACAGTCCTACTTTGATGAAGTCATAGGAAAAAAATCAAAAGACAAAATAATTTGAGCAATTTCCTTTCTCCTAAGAAATCTGATTGTGTTTTCTTGCCTGATTGCTTACAAAACACAAACAAAAGAAAGATGTGACAGATATAGGAGATTCTTCTTTAAGATCCCATTGCAGATCACAAGATAGCTGAAATGAACCACAATCAGGCTGAAATTATTAATGATCTTCAAACAATTTACTCCCTTTCTTTAAGAGAATCACACAGCAGGAGAGATGAATTTCTTAGAACCTTGGAGAACTGTCTGTTGAAAGAGCCACAAAATGGTGGCTACTTCTGACAATCAGCTTGATTTACTTAGAAAATAAAGCTCTATTAAACTTGTGGATGACCACTGTGAAGCTGAAAATATTTGTGCTGCTTCTGTTCTTTGTCTTTCTTTAACATGGCTCAGGTTAAGAGAAATTTTCACCTTTCAAGGTCTAATTGAAGAGTATGCAATTAAAAATGTAATAAATACATTAAACATATGAAGAAGAAGCATGGATTTTGAGGTATTTTTAGGTATTGAGGAACTTCATTCTCAAATCATTTGGCTTAAAAGTATTTTAAATGACTTTATGAGCAGTTCCAACAAGTTGTACCTATTTTTTTCATCTAGGAAAGATGAAGAAAATTCTCTTGTACGAAAGCATGGAATGTGTACTGGTTTAGCCAAATTTAGAAGTATATCCTCCGAGAGAAAGCAGATAACAAACCACTCCTCCCCCACCATGTTTAGGAAAAATAAACTTTTTCCTTGAAGGAAAGGGAAAGGGATAAAACTATTTATTTAACAAAGACACAAGTAAAGAATAATAATGCTAAATAGTACAACCTCTCACTGTGGAGAAAAACCTGAAAGATTTTAAAGTCCTTCTGTGGGTGTGGTTGCTCTCCTCCTCCTTGGAGCTGGGTCAGAGTGGGGGCCCCCTCCAGGCCAATGGGAGGTTCCCCTGGTGGGGTTCTGATGTTCTTATGTTCTGAACAAGTCCAGAAGAGAAGGAAAAAAAAGAAGCCAAAGTCCTAGGGAAAAAATAATTTTCCATCTCTCTCTCCCCAAAGAAACAGAGCCAGGGAAAAAAAAACCCAAAACTGAAAAGCTGGAAGGGTGCTTCCTTGCTCCTCAGCAGTAGCAGCAGCTAATCTCTGTGTCCATGAAGCACAAACTGTTTTGAAAAGTTCGCTCAGTTTTTTCCCTCTTGTCTCTCGGACTCCGTTTAAAGGCACAGAAAGGCAGAGGAATCATGTCTGGATATAGACCGGTGATAGGGGATATAACAGCATAAAGTCACCCCATGACAGAATGAAAGATGCAAAGATTCTCCAGAACACACAGAAGGATTTACTCTTCCAGGCCTTGTGCAAGGCCCATATGTGCTGGGATAACTAGCACAAACAGTGTCCTTGAGTTAATATATGACCAAACAAAATACAATTGGTTGAAGCTCATTGCACTGTTTTTAATTATATTGATCTTATACCTATTACTCAGTTAAATACATTAAATCCCTGTTATCAGTTTCACAGTTAAATCAGAAAAAGGATGCATCATCATTCCTTCTAGATTTAATTCTGAATTAGAACTCCTCTGCACCATGTATTTTAAAACATCTTAAAATTTTGTATATTTCATTTAAAGAAAATAACTCACATCATTTAATTTATACATTTTGTGTTAATTTATCTATTTTAGAAATCATGAACCAGTCAATGTAAGAGCATCTCACCATTCCTTCCAATATGTGTGGGTATTTTTATCAGTATATTAGTATTTTTATCAGTATAGTGGGTATTTTTATCAGTATAGAAGATGCTAAGAGAATATTAATTGCAAGAATATTCCTGGAAAATTTTGAGAATTCACCTTCTTTTAATTTTTTTTCACAACATTTTCTCTAAGAAGTGTGGTCTCAGGTAATATTCAAAGTGAACTTCAAAGCCAGGTTCCTGTCTACTTCTATGCAAATCTAAAACCCATTCAGTATTCAGTATGAAGAATAGAAAACTTCAACTGTGTCTAGCCCATTGTAATAACTTTCTTTTGGAATTTCAGTATATATCTATTTTAATATACTATATATAATTTATTTTATATATATACATATATAAAACACATTTTAGATTACATTTTATTACAAATCCACTTCTTGCGCATACATTCTAATTTCATTGAAAGCATTGGCTTATTAAGATAATTTCATGATTAAATGAATTTGAAAGATAACAAAGCAGAAGTGAATGTTCAGCCAATCACTGATGCTCTGATGGTCTATAT
>VYZQ01033115.1:0-25272 GCA_013400655.1 Mystacornis crossleyi | reverse complement strand
TTTTTTTTTGTGCAGTTTACCATGAGAGTCATGATAAAAGAGGGCTTAATCAAGGACTAGTACCTGCAGAAGAATCAAGCTAGTTCTTCATAACTAAACGGTAAGAAACCACAAATTTTTGATTTTTACAGACTTTAGAGTGATGTTAAATGTCTCATATGATGTATAAGCAAAGGTTCCAGCTCTTGGTTGTACCAATATCCCGTTGGAGTTTACAGCTATTACAATCTCAGTATTATATCTTGTGGTCTTATCTCTGGTAGCCCTTCCCTACTATGTCTTCCCCATGAGAATCCTTTCCTGGGGCTGTACAGAGGGTAGAGGGTTGCAGATCTTAAAAATAATTGAGGATTTTGTCCTCTATATGTGAATTTTATCAGTTTGAGATAAGGTGTGTGGAGAATCTACAGCACAGTATTTATGACATAATGCTTAGAGATATGAAAATGCATCATAATTTTAAGAACAAAAGATTTTCTTCTTTTAGGCAGAGTACAGTTATCTTTTTATGGTCATGATTTTAGAACAAGTGAAAAGGTTACTAATAAAAACTCCACACCTATATTTAAACATCATAAATCCTACCTGATAGCACTTTTCATGTTATATGAAAAACTATGTTGGTATTAACCTATCACATAAGAAAACAGCAAAAATAACTTAGGCCTTGTTCTTTCTTGTGACATATCTGAACCACAGTTCTCTCTTTTTTCTCACAGTCAGGATTATTCCATGTACAAAAATGACCATAAATGAGCATACAGTTTACACCACAGACACGCCTGTGGGGTAATAAGACACAATATCTGTTTTGAGAAATCAGTGTTGCTGATCTAAAAAAAAAATTCTGCTTACTGACATCACAGAAGGCAGTTCAGAGAAAAGTAAACCAGAATTTAAGTGTCATCACAGATGGATCAAAATAAGACGTTGAATATGTATCTTGTGTAGCTAAGACAAAATTGTATGTTTCACAGAAAAATAAACTCAGATCTAGCACTAACACAGACTGAACGTCTTCAACAATGGGCCATGTCTCTGTGACCCTCAGTAGCCATTACAGCTCTTTGGCATTTCCCTTAATGAAGCAGAGATTTGCCCATACCATTCACTATTCAAGCTTAGACTCATTTTGAAATTTTACCTTCTTTAATAGCTAATGGAGTTTTTCCATAGTTTTCAACACAGTGGCCTGTGGCCTTTCAACAAAGGCCACAATCTGTGTATTTGTCTTGGACTGGGTGAAAACTAAAGCATAATTATTAGATGAAATCAGATTAATGTGCTTTGCAGTGTGATTGTGTGGGGTTTTTTAAGTTTTCTGGATAATGAAAATCGATCTTCTAATTAAAACCCTCACAAAAGTTCTGGCTTATTTATTTAAAATATGATTACATAAATACTTGGCACAATGTGTGAAAAATAGGTTTTCTAGTTAAAAGAGTTTTCCCAAGATATTTCTATTTTGAAATGACGCAGTGTGTTATAATGTCTTTACTACATGGTATCAGTATTATAAACATTCTGTTTTGTGAAAAGATGTTACAGTTTTTTCTTCTGAAGTAGAAGGAAGTTTAATATTGTACATTTCTTTCTGAACAAATTTTGTTTCTGCTATAAATCTATTGCAGTTACTATGAGGAACAAGTCAATTAACAGCCCTCCTCATGTCCCAGTGATTCATGCTCTGACAGTAAATCTTTCAAAGTCGAGATTAAAGGTCTTTGCAAACATAAAATTTATGAAAATATAGAGTTAAAGGAGCAGTCATCAGTTTAAAAAGAAATCTGTTCCAGATAATTTTTGACCATTTTACCACTTAGTCATTTTCAAAGTTATTGCTTATCTGAGACAGTAAATAAGGCATACATGAGCAAACCTCATAATCAACCAAATTTTTATATTTTGGAAAGCTTGAGTTTGGTATATCTCTTTATGAATACAGTAATAACCTTCTGAACCCAACTGAGTCACGTGCAGAAATACCTGTACTACTTTTCTAGCTTTCTTCTTGTCTAGATCCATTCTTTTATTTACCTCTGGTTTTCAAGACCAGAAATGTCTACTTTTTTTGAAATTATACTTAGATTTGTGTCATCTCTGTTTTCAGAAGCTTTTTGAATATTCATCTTGTGTTGGCAGCTTCTTCTCCTTTTGTGGTTTAGCTCTTGAAAATGCTGTTTGGTACAGTTTGTGAAGACAGTGGAATCAAATAGCTCTGTTTAGTCACATGCATCAGTCCAGTAGTACAACTCTGCTCCAAAACAGATACTGGGGTCCAGAGTTCACAGTCTGTTTGATATAGCCATAAAATGTCAAATATTTTTTAAAGTATTGCTCTTTTCTATAAAAAGGGCAATCCAGTGCTTCTTAAATCATCAGAGGCTGCAATGACTGTTGGATTTCAGGGTTATTCTTCAGAGAAGGGTAGAGCAATCCCAAAAGTTAGTGGTAGTAGGAGCCTGCTTTCCACAAGAGAAGAGAATTGTAGCTTTCAAATGTCTTCATGTTTATATGGAACAAGCTGACTAATGGAAATCTCAGTGCGAATGTTAGTGTTCCCTGAAGTTTGTTTTATTGCCATTTTTTTCTATTAATCATTGTTCGTGTCTGGTAACTGTTAAGTCTAAGCAATAGGTAATTCTTCACAAGGGATTTGCTTTTCCTTCCTTTGCATATTAGTTTCTACAAAAGATAAAGCAAGAAGAAGTATGGGCATTAAAATTTCAGAGTAAAAAGAGTAATCTGGAAACAAACACGTTTCACTTACAATCATGAACTGTTTGGAGTCTATTACTGTAATGAGTCAAGGAATCATAGAATCTTAGAATACCAGATTTGAAGAGACTTCAAGGATCATCTGGTCCAACCTTTCTTGGCAAAAGAAGAGTCTAGACAAGATGGCTCAGAACACTGTGCAGCTGAATCTTAAAATTGTGCAGTGTTGGGGAATCCATCACTTCACTGGTGAGACTGTTCCAATGGCTGATTGTTCTTCTTGTGAAAAATTTTCCTCGTGTCCAATTGGAATCTTTCCAGGATAAACTTGAAACCATTACAACTTGTCTTTTCCATATGAGTCCTTGTAAAAGGGGAAATTCCATCTTCTTTATACCCATCCTTTAAATATGGGAACATAGTGATAAGGTCTCCCCTAAGCCTGAACAAACCCAGTTCTCGCAGCATTTCCTCACATGGCAGGCTTCCCAGTCCTTGGATCATCTTTGTGGCCCTTCTCTGGACCCTCTTCAGCCTATTTATGGTTTTTTTGTGTATCAGGGACCAAAACCGAACACAGTATTCCAAGTGTGACCGGGCCATAGCACCTTCAGGTGAAAGATAATGCTGGGATACTGAGTGGGATAAGGACTTTTTTCTCTCTGCTGGTGATGCCCTTGTTGATGCAGCTCAGTGTCCTTCCTGCTGGCTTTCTTTGCCGCAGCAGCAGCAGCGCTGCTCACTCACACTGAGCTGCTTGTCCGCCAGGATCCGCAGGTCCCTGTCACAGAGCTGCTCCCCAGGGAGATCCCAGCCTGTGCTGTGCTCCTGCATTATGTTTTTGCAGGTGCAAGGCCTTTAAGTTTCTTGTTAGCCCACTCTTCCGGCCTATTCACGTCTTCCTGCAGGGTGGCTCTCCCTTCGGAAATGTCCACTTCCCTCATCAGTTTGGTATCGTCATAAAGTTTCGTCAGGGTAAACTTGATCCCATCATCCAGACAATTTATGAAAATATTACAGAGCAGTATGCTCAATATCGATCCTTGGGGGCCTCCACTTTAAATACAGGAAGATGTAGAGTGTAGATACAGATGTAGCTAGAGGTGCAGTTGTATACAAACTTAGACGCATGTATACACAACATAGAGGCATACGTCTATGAAAGGCAAAATAACTGTCTTTTAAAAGGGTTAAAACTGCTATGCCTATGCACCTTTTAAAATTACGTTTTAAACATGGCAAACTGTATTTCAACAAGGGCTGTAGAGAGAGAATGCAGCAAGCACTGTGCTACTTACAAGTAGGGAAATGTTTAAGTCTGGGGTGGTATCTGAAGCACAGATTCATAAGCACAAAGGAAGTGTCATGTATAGTTCTGGTATTTAGATCAGAATTGCTGCTCTGGATCCAATCAGTTGAGCACAGGGTCTGACTTCAATAGCTGTGTGTAGGAGTAAGTAAGTGTTTGCCATCTAAGGCTGTAACAGCCAGCAGAGCTTACAGTGAGCTGTGACTTGTAGAGAAATACACTGTAGTAAACCATGCAGATCATATATTAAAAACTGTAAGATGCAGCAGTACAGTTTGTTAGGCAGGCTGCAGACTTTTATTCCATGTCTCAAAGCTAAATTGTGTGTGCCTGCGGGATGGTTGGGGATGAGAGGTCAGTGGAGTTAAGCTGATTTACACCTGCTGAGAATCTGGTATGGTGAATTATTTCCAATCACTCCTTGAGCAGTAGGTATTTATTTTTATGTTTCTAAAATATTTTCCTCCACTTGCCTCTGTTAGAAGTCCTTGCTGACGTTAAATATTTGAGAGCAATTTTGCCACAAGTAGGACCAGTTTCAGTGACAGCTGAAGTTTTCCCATAAACTTGTGTGGATTATGCAATTTAAATGGACAGAATTCAATCTTAGCTGCCTGTCATGTTGATCATAATCACAGTTACTTTTTAGAGAGTATTTTCGTAGTCTTTGCACATATGATCTCTGCAACTCAGAGTGTTTGCATACCACGCAGCATCTGGCTCAGTTTATACAGGATCTTAACAGATGCAGTCAGGAACAATGTACAACTCCCTGATGTCTAAAAATAATTGCATTTCAGTAATCTCTTATGCTATATTCACTGTCCCATACAAATGTAATAATCATAGAGCATTGGAAATGACTCCAGAAAATCAGAGGAAATGCCCACAGCATGTAGCCTGAATCTTTTCTTTAACAAAGGAGAACTATTAGAGATAGAGAATACTAAAGAAAATACTTTCTTAAAGCGCTTACTTAAGGAAATACATTGAAATCTTTGTGTCAGGATAGTTTTAACTTAAATCATATTAGAAATACTTTGAATATCATATTGACCCTCCATATAAAAGATATGAATGACATATTTTCTTAAACTATTAACAGTAATTGACCTGCACAATATTATGTTAAGGAACCTACAAATTTGCTTCGTATTTTCTTCATATCAACAAGAAAGAGAACTGTGTTTCATTTCTGTCTGAAGTACAGATACACCACTGTAACATAGTGGAAGGAAGTCTTGGGCTCATACTTTTAGTTCTTCCACAAAAGTATCATTGACTGAAGTGAGTGTTTTGCCTGAAGAGAAAGTCAGAGACCAGGATGAAATGCCAGATGAAGCAGACTGCTTATAGTAACTTTAACATAAATATAATATCCAGCAACTGTGAGGAACTCCAAGTATCAGTCATGTGTAACCCTTTCAGGTCCATACAATAGATCTGAAGTTAAAACCCATCCTCACGATAATTGTCCTTGGATCATCTTTGTGGCCTGCTGAAAAGAAAACATAAATAGGTACTGAAAAGTCTGCAGCCCCTCATCAGTAAAATTATGTGTGGGGATCTTTGTTGTAGAGAGAATCATAAAGCTAACATTTGTCTAGGTTTTCTGCCTTCTGTCCAAGTTTTCATTGGCAGGAAGAGAGGAGTCTGGGTGTTGTTTGGGGTTCCCAGGGTTCTAGCAGGACGCTGGGCTACAGCCTTTGGAACTAGTAACCACTAGTATAGTAACCACTACTGGGCTACACCCACTGTACTGGCAATCACTACATATTGTTTTTTTGATTCAGGGCAGGTGTAATGAGTTGGAAAATGAGCAAAGACCAGTATTAGGTACGACTCTTCAAAGGCCACAAGATTCAAGCCAAACATGAAACAGGTGTCTGAAATGGTGTGCCATTGAGGAGGGATATAGTGAGACCAGCATGCACATATAGGTAATCAAAGTGAGATCAAGATCTGTGAACAGTGAATATGAACAACATCAAGCACATGTCTCTCCTATGACTTGAGACTTGGATGTCAAGGAGAAAGGAAATGAAAATTTTGTTTGGCAGCTTACTCAGACCAGAATGATCTTTGAAATCCGAGGTCTCCATATATTAGCAGGAAAGATGTCTCTAGTTAGTCTGATTGTCTCTTCAGCACGAAATTAAAAAAAATTAAAAATTAAATTATAAAAAACTCCAACCCCCAACCCAGGAATTGGATCTATGTCTAATGACTTAGGGATTTTAAAGGTAAATGATTTTCAGGTAAGCTCACTTTTATGGAACAGAGATCAACTAATTAACAGCTAAATAACATGAGACTTGAGTGATCTACCACGTATAATTATGTGCAAATAATAGCCTTACATTTGAGATAATCCATAGGCAGTAATTTGTTTGGACAAGTGTCAGTGAGCAGTGATGAATAGCAAGCAAATTTTGTAAAATCATTATTGGTTTGCAGTTCAGTTCTAACAGGAAAAATGACATGTAGTAAATAGTGTTAATTTTGAATGTTCATCTAATTCTGCTAGAAGGGAAAAGAAGACAAGATTTCAATTCTCATTTTCAGCCATTCATTTCTGTATTGCAAATACGTCATAGGCAGCAAGTCAAGAATGTACTCCTTACAACACGAGCAACTCTATCTGTGTGTACAATAAAACATTCTTTGGTGACAGTATTAATCCAAAAATGCCAGATGTATAATATTTTCGTGTGTGCCTTTCTTGTCAGTTTCATGTGGTTCAACTTTTCATCTCCTAAAGGTTTTTATTTTCAGGAGCCAAGGTACGCTGGAGAGCACTCCAAATTATCTGACATCTTTTAAGTATGAAATTTCAGAAATTTAGAATGAAAATTGTAGGATCTGAGAGATATAGGGTAGCATAAATTTTTTGTTAACATGCTTTAATTATTATGGGTACTGACTACAACATTCAGCCAATAGCTAGTGACGTTGTTTGTCCTTTTTTCCATACTACACAAGTTTGCCCTTTCATCTTTTGAATCACACACAGATCTTCTACAGCCATCCCTGGCTTAAAGCTTGGTTGCATGGCAAACCTTTGCTTAATAATTTTTATTATCTTGTGTTAGAGAAATAGTGGATGGTAGGGTTACTTAGCTGCTCCTTTTGTGGGTTCCTGGGTGACCATCCAAGCTTAAGTGTGCTCTGATATCCATGTAGAACCAGTTTTCTTCATATAGACACAGCGTTCAACATTAGAAGTGTCAACTGCAACCCCACAGAAATAGTGTTTCTCCTATCTGCTTGTGAAGGAGAGCTGCCATACACTGCTGCAGCTCAGTTATCAGGATATTGTATGGCAGGGGTTTACTGATTTTTATACCCTAGTGTAAATTTCTTGCAGTTAAATTTTTAAGCAGAATGAATCTGGGAAAATTCCTCTGAAGGAGAAAGTAGCACTTCTGCTAGTAAAGGGTATTTTTATTAAGGCATTCATCTGTACTAAAACTGTCCTCAGTTTTGTGATCTTCTTTCAATGCAGATTAGGATGTTCTTGAGCTGAAAGTACAGCACAAAGTAGAAAACAAAGCGGGTTTCCCCTTTATTATGTTCTATGATGCATATTTTTCACTTCATTGCAAATTGATGTTTTTCCCTACTAACTGGAATATATTGTAATTCACTCATTCTCGTAGCATATAGCATAACACAGCAACACCAGGAAGGCAAGGCATTTTGGATTTTTGTATCAACTACAACAGTAGATAGCATGCATACGGGAAACATGAAAAGACTCAGGATCTTAACTCTGTATCTAAGCTTAGTCTCTTAGCTTCTTGCATCTTCTGTTTGTACAGTACAATACTTTCCTCATCTATTATTATGCAGAGTATGTTTGAAGCAAAAGAACCAAAGCTAGGCACTTACTGAATTAAGTCTGATTTCTTAACTTCAGCAAAACCAGGTCCATCAGGAGGATATAATGCCAAAATACTCATGCTTCTTTTGGTCTTCCTGAAAGTGATTAAAGCAAAAGCAATTTTGCTGTGGGGCTTATGGAAAAATGAAGCTTGCACACTGCTAGGATTTTAGATTGAGCTAATTTCTTCTTAACTAGAATTTTTGTAACATGAATTTGCCAAGTACTTTAACCATCTTAGAGGGCAGTGGGGTGACTCAGCAGCTAAAATGAACTATTTCTATTTGGATAGATCTTTCTGGCCTGCTTCAAACGTGATTTGACTTCATCTATCTCCTCATGCTCAAATAAGCAGATACTAGCTAGCTTATGTTTCCAGTGATGTGCTAGAAAAAAGGCTTCTGTCCTGCAGAGACCTTGTATTAAATGGTATAAAATGCATTATGGAAAGTACAGGCAAACCAGCAGCTCAGCCTGTACAAAGCGGGGAAAACTGTGAAGCACCCAAACTTAAAACTCCCATTTCAGTACAGCAGTATTCATACCACAGAATTCGCTATTTTCAAACAATACAACATAATTGACCCCCTTTTTAGAAACTTTTAATTAAAACAAATTAAGAAATTTTATTTCAAGCTTTGGTGACATTTTCTAAGGGAAGGGAGTAGAAGGGATGGAATGTCTTTTTCTCAGATTAGTTTTCAACAATGCTTCTTATTTCCTATTACCATTTTTTTCTTCCTACTGTCTTCTGACTTGACTTAAACTATACCCTGACAGAATCTAAACTCTGCTGCCCTACAGAGTACATAGCTGAGTACTTTTGGAAAAGATCCAGGGTAAAGTCATTCCAGGCCACTTTTCCATGAGGCCTGGGGATTTGGAAGACTGATCATTTTCATTCCTATATACCTTGGCAGTGGATAAAATTTTGTGGAAGGGCTTGGATGTAACTGAGAGACTTTAGTTACAAAAAACAATATGGCTGGATGCTTTGTTACAGAAAAAGTGGCTTCACTAGAATTTGGTTTTCATTAGAAAACTCAGGAACATAAACTCAAATGAGCTTATCAGTTGAAAAATGTACAAAATACTGTTGTGTATCATATTTTAGTTGCCTTGTTTTATTAAAATCACAAGAATATTTTAGTTATAAAATCTATTTCATGTAAGAAGATAAATTCAAGGTAATTCTATCCTCTTTATTTTTTCCTCCTGTGTTTGTTTTCAGTGTTAGCTTAATGCAGTTGCAGAGCTCTTTCACAATCCAACAGCCATGCTTTACACAAGATCTTTCCACAGAGATTTTGGGTTGCTGTAAACAAAGCCCAAACAGAAAAGAGCTTTGCAAGGGTCTCCATTTATCTGCATGGTTGGATCCTGACAGGCAAAAACTTTTGGTAAGAAACCCATTATTTTTTATTACAAATATTTATTTAATTTCATTCATTATGAATATTTTTTACATTTGACTGGAAAAATTCTGCTATGTTATATTTCCACTCTTAAGAACAATTACTTTCCAGTTAAACAAATAAAATGAGATTTTCTAACTTTTTTTTCAACACATCTGTAACTCCTGCGAGCATTTCAGAGATGCAGGCTAATATCCCTTGAGTACTTTTCAAAATCTTGTGGTTAATTTAATATACTCTTGTCTATTCCTCCAGTGTAATATACATGCTAGAAAAACTTTTTTTTTAGCATGAAAACATAGGATTTTTGGAAGTTTTTCAAAGTGTATCTGAAGGATTATTCTTTTATCACAGAGAAATAAAAGAAATTGTAACCAATATTCTATTTACTGGTCTTGGGTAAGACCAATAACATAGCATACAAACACTACCCATAAAAATACTGAGAATGTTTCTTAATCAGTACTGAATTTATTTCTTGCTGACTGTGGGACAAAGAAGGCTTAAAATTTTTTAAATACTGCTGAGCAGAAGCAGTGCTTATAAATGAAAGTTATATATGATTTCAAGTGAAGAACAAAGAGATTATTGTATGTCTGTGGTGAAGTGGGCTGCTTTCTGAAGGACACAATAAAATTGGTGGGAGAATGGAAGAAGTTCAGGATCTCTGGTATATAGTATTTTTTGGTGTGTTCAGAGGTTGTGTTAGAATTGTTGTTAGATATGATTATGGTTGCTATCTACAGAAATTAACATAAAGTTGCATGAGTCAAAAACACAGGAACAATTTTCTAACTCAAAGGTTTGGGCATGTCATGTACCCCTGAGTTAGAAATGAAGCCAGGTGGAAGATAAAGGCTTCAGTACCACCAGCTCCCTCTAAAATGTAGGGAGATGACAGCTTTCCTGAATATATTGAATAAATCTGAAACTGTGAAAGCCACTTTGGTTTTCAACTAGAAGAAATGAACACAGCTTATTTATCCAAGAAATGTTCCCTATTACCTACACTGGTCCATTTCCTCTCTGAAGACAAAACATTTTATAAGCAAAAATTTGAGGCATTATTAAATTACTTGGGGTTATCTACATGATAACCTTCTACCCTCCATGAGAAATGTCCAGGTGACGTCTGCTCTAAGCATGACTCCAGTAATGAGTAGGAGGCAGATACAGAAAAAAAAGAAGGGAAAATGTTGAGGCTGATACAGTATTTTCTCCATTATCTCTAGCAATTTTTTCTTAACATAAGTATAATATGGTACTACAGTACCAAAAGGTAGAAACAGGAATGAAGGACACACAGGAAAGTATTTCATGTGCAGATGAATTTTTATCTAGGAGGTAATACCTGGCTAACTCACCAAATAAAACCTCTTATAAAATGTTTCATGTCTTGCTTGCAATAACAACCATTTTATCATGTTACTGAACAATGTTGCAACAATGAAACATTAACAAGAAGAAACAAGCATGAACATTTTTGTAAAGTTACTTGCTAAGTGTTTAAAAAAATATGCAAAGTGCAGAACTACTATATTAAATTAAATTACCACCATTTGTGATACATAGAACATATATTATGTAATAATGTGATTTTAAATGTTTAAACAATCCAGATAAATGGTGGAGGCAAGACCCTGGAGTTTTTCCCACTGAATTTAAAAAAGACTAGGCTATTGTTGAAAAACATTAATTTAGTAAATCAGTATCTGTGACATATATGTTGAAAAAAATGGGATACATGGACAAGCTAGAAAGAAAATCTCTCTCAGTCACAAGCAGATGTTACTGTATCTGGGCAGAAATTTCCCATGAGAATCCTTTTCTGTTGAGACATGCAGTTTTAGTTTGGTCAAATGGACTGAAATTTTTAATATTCATTATAATTTTCACAGGGGAAATAAAAAAGAAAGATGTGGTTCCTTGGATTTGTGAATCCTTGCCTGGTCACGCAGCAAAGCCACTGTGGAGCCAGGGCTGCCTCAAAGATGGGCCCTTGACCCTGAGAGAGGCTCCTCCCCCTTTGCCCTGGGGACTCTGGCCACCGCAGAGCTGCTGCCCTTCCGAGGGGGAAGGCTGCAAGCCCACAGAGCTGGGTGATCTGCAGGGACTGTCACGGGCCCACTTAACGGGCTCACCTCGTCCTTAGGCTCTGGCTCCAGAGATTCCTGCCTGTCCCCTTTAATGACCATGCTGGGGGGTCAAGTGGGTTAATAAGGCCATTGGTGGCTTTTCCTGGCCATTCAGCTTAGAAATCGGTAAGTGTGGTGTGCTGTGGAACAGAAGTCTTAGAAGAGAACACCATGTACCTGCTATAGCCATTGGTCTTAGTAGACAAGTTGGGGATTTTGTGCCACTGAGTGTTGTGGTTCTGCTCCTGCTGCTGCTGTTTTCTTAATGCCCCGTGACAGATGAAATAGGCTAACACTCCTAAATTGAATTGAATGGACCTTCAAATATCTTATTTTCCTGTTAAAGTTTAAAACAGTTCAACTGCAAAATATATTTATTCTGTATTAACAAGAGTATCTGTTGCTGCTTAATTTAAAATGAGAATGAAGTAATAAATCAGTAAGGAAATATTTAAAAAATATGAAGTCCAGGCAACCCAGGAAAAAAGGGATTGCTAACATTATGATTACTTAAATTCTGAGAGAAAATTTCAAAACTCTGCTATCAATTTTCAAACTTTTGAGTTTTTTTTCTGTGAGCAGAAACAGATGTTCTCCACCACTAACATTTGATCTGTGTATAAAGAATTAAGGGTATTATATACGTCAAGGCAATGAAGGATATTTAACCATGCAGAGTCCTGTTAACCTCAGACAGAACTACAGTGGTAACCATCTGTATATTGTCCTCAAACCTTAGAGTAACCTAATATGACAGTCAAGTCTCTATAAATAACGTAAGAGTATTTAAAGAAACAACAAGGTTAATTTGGATAATTCCAGACAGAGGCAAGTTTTAATTTCCAGTAGAGTAGGGGCCATGAAATAGTTCTGCTTTGCATAATTCAACAACAATTTCAGGTATCAATCACACATTTTAAGCCTAAGTTTTAGTCCTTTTCTTAAGTATTCCAGCATGTTTAGCTTCTTTTCTTCTGGTTCTGCTGGTGAGCCCCAGGGTGGTCTTAAATGGCTGTTTCTATTTAAGAGGCTCACTGTCTGATATACTCTTTTTGTTGTTCCTACTCTGATTCACTTCTTGACCTGGATCAAAGAAATTGGAAATTTATGAAGTCAGCTTTTCACTTCAAGTTTCCTCAACTACTCAGGCTGGAATGCCCAAGGGAAAAAAGCATTTAGTAATGATAGCTATGTTATTGCTGTCTCACTACTGATCTTGGCCATCAATTTAGAATAAACTGGGGCAGAGACAGAACCCATGTAGATCAGCCTCAGGGTTATGACAGAGCAGAGCCATGCTACAGCTCTTATCCTTCCTCAAGGATGTTTTAAATAAAGTTCCCCTGGATCTAGCATATTTAATAAATAGCAGATCTGATGCTGTAACTTATAATCATAAACTGTCAGTGGCTTATTTTATATGGCCTTTGTGAAAGCTCATTTTTGCACATCCAAGTATTTGCTCCAAGTTCCCTGTAGTTCATATAGCCAACATTGGTACCAACAAGGGGAAATTCCCCAGAGTAGCCAAGTTGCTTGAATTGAAAAGAAAGCTGGAAATTACTTCTCTAACCCAGCATTTTCCAAAGTCATTGCCATAAATCTGCCAAATACATTCCAAACTAGTATTTTATGACAGAGTATTCCCCTTGTTATACCCAATGGAAAAGACTGTAATATGTGCCTTCTTTGCATTAAGCAAAGAGGCATACTGAGGAATGTTAATTTAGAAAAGATGAACATGATACAACAGTTCATATTAATTTTCAGTTTGGAGAGTACTTATGTAACAAAACAGTCTTAAAGAGCTGGATGCATCAATGAGACTGCTCTTGTTAGCAGATGCAACACTGTAAATAAGTGAAATGTGGTATATCGGTCAATGGACTAAGTTAATTTGTAGTATGCATTAATTATAAAAGAAAGTTCTGCTCTAAATATTATAGAAGAAACTTAAATATTTTATTTGTTGGAAGAATAGAAATCATAAAATCTGAAACTCCTATGGACCTTCAGGAAAATGTGTGCCCAGGAAAGAAGAAAGATTCCGTGAAAATTTCTCCAGAGTCACCTGGATTTTGACACCCTGAGCAGTCATAACATAGTCATGAATGCCTCACTGCTATCTTCAATCATGTAAGTTGGAGCTGTGCCTAAGATGGAAATGTTGGATCCACATTTGCAAAGTTGGACAGGCTTTGCTCATGTCTTCAATAGTCTGGTGAGACTCTTTTAACTTAAAAAGAACAGGCTGCATTCTGCTGTTTGGAGTAATGTCAGAGGAATGAGATGAGCAGAACAACTATAAATAGAAATAGACAAGGATTAGAATATACATTACTATGACCTTTGCTTTTCTTAAAGTGAAATTAAACAATACAAATGTACTTGAAAGTAGGACTTTGTCATGTACCTTATAATGAAGTTCAGAGTCCACTGATCTCAAAAATGTGAGACTCTTGTGATCACTAAGGGTGCTCTTGGATTCCCTACCTACCCTGACCGCTCATCAGGTAGGGCTAGGTATATCATCTCAGAAGGAGAAGAGTAGCTGTGGACCAGATAGTGTACATGTATTTGTATCTGGATTTGCTATAAAGAAAACATTGCTACTTGCTTTGTCAGGGCTTGTGGCTAAGCCACTGACTAGGCATCACTCTGTGAAGAGATTTGGACAAATTCCTGTAACTGGAGCACATTATTTACGAAAAACAATATGGAGAACTGTGAGTGAGGTGATTTTATTTCATAAAGCTCTGTCTAATATCACCTAGGTGTCAACACTTACGACAAGAAGCAGATTTAACCAGTCTTAGCTGATCCATAAGGTCATGTGGCTGCCTCTTCTTATCTCCCTAGGGCTGGCCCCCTACACCCTCTAGAGTTAGTGCCATGCTTCTTCAATATGTCACGGAAGGGGAATTAAACTAAATGGTTTTCATTGTTTTTCCTGGAAGAGAGGCAAGTTTTGTTATGAGGATAAGCTTTCCCTTGTCAAGAGAAACTGGTGTGAAATCTCCTTCAGGGTGAAGCTGTGATCATTATTCTTCCTCTTTTGGAGTTATTTGGATGCTTTTTTTTGTAGCAAAAAACAGGCAAGATTGTAACGGTTATAAATTCCTTCACATTGAGTAAATGTATTTTTTCCTATATGCTAAAAATTAGTGACATCACCTCTTAATTGCACTTAATCACTCACCCTATTATAGTTCAGCTGTGTTTGGACATTAAAGAAAAATCTGTCAGACATACTTACCATTTTTTTGGTGCCAAAATGTTTTTCCACAGATGATTTCCCTATGAAGTTTGCTCCAGTCATTTTGAATTCATTTAGAAAGAATGGCTTCTCTCAGTCATCTCCCCACCCACAGATGCATGCAAAAAGCAGAAAAGCTTAATGTGTCCTACTAGGAGATTGTGAACAGCAGGCTACATTCCTCCTTGAGATGCAAGGGAACAATAGCTGGGGGTCTGCACTAACCAAGTTATTAGTAAATACCTTCCCAAGATTCCAATTCATGTGTATAAATATGGTTTACAGACTAATAGCAACTCTTTCTCACTCTTTTCTGAGATATTTTTAGTGATAACCCCAGATTATTGATTAGCTCAATCACAGATTTGCGTGAGTGAGTTTGTCATGATCAACTCAGTTTCCATGAGACAGTTTCAAATACAGCACAATATTGTGGCAATGGCTATTGCTGCACCATCTCTATCCCCAGCTCCAGCTCTCTGCCACTTCACACATGATATAACCCTAGTATGGGTACTTAAATGTACCATAAGCTTGAGTTTAAATTCAAGACAAACTGAGCCTGAGCCCATGAGTTGGCCCGTAGCTAAGCAGAGATGCACATAAATCCCTAAAAACCATGTTAAGTTAGAGATCTCTTGTTTATCCATTTCATGCTTTCTTTGACATTTAATGCTCCAATTAATTTTTCTCCATGTTAATCCACATGTCCTTTCTGATTCCCTTGGATTATGTTTTCTGGATTTATGCTTTCTTGAATTTTTTTTTTTTTTTAATCCATGAAGAATAAGATCTCCTTAGTTCCACAGAATTATAACTATCAGTTATTTCATTCCCACAAGACTACAGGGAAAAATAATTTTTTGCCATTAGACAACTACAATACTTTGAGTATTATTTTTCTACCATATATTTCTTTGTTTGCTATGTAGAGGCTTGTAAAAGCAAGTTTCACTTTGTACTAAAATTTGTTGAATACCTTTAGCAGTGCACAGAATATTACAACTAACATATGCCATCCCATGATATTTCTTTTTGTACTCTGCCTGTGGAAAAAATCGCATACTGTAAACATTCATTTATTAAATATTAGTGGATGTTAGATGTGCGATGACATATTTCTTACTAGCTCAGGGCCAAAAGCTAGTGCCCTATTTGCAAGATATTATTTAGCTTACCTATTGAGTTCCTAAGCCATGATCCCTTTAAACCTAATTGATATTATTTAAAAATGTTTTGCTATTTTATTAAATTTTTGTTGTAAATTAAAGGATACAAAGAGAACTCTCGATTTTTGGAAGCACACAAGTGTAGATGCAACAGACTTTGTGCCTTTGGAATAATTTTTTAGGTCATACATGTATATTTTGAGCAATTACAGGAACAGTGTTTGCCATGAACTTGGAAGTCCTTAACTTTTTCATTATATCTTAATGATGTAAGGATCTGTCTTTTCATAAGTTTTGTAGTGCATACACAATGCACAGCAAAGGCTTACTGACATAAGATTAGCATGAAAGAATCTACCTCTAATGTAATGTAGTAACAACTACTAATGCAGTAGCAACTTTCATAGCTTAATGTCCTTTTGTTGGTATTTTTGTATTAACAGAAGCAACTTGAGCAAATTCCAGTGCACAATCAGTATTGCTTAATTCTACCTCTATGTGTGCAAAAATATAAGTGTAATCAAAAGATACTGGTAACCCCGACATTTTTCAGCTTTGGCAAACCGATTTGTCAAAACACTTTTTGTTTAAAAATGAGATGAAAACTTCATGTCACACGTTTTCAGTCAGCAATTAGATCTTAAAAAACATTTTTTGATAAAATGAAGGAGGCAAAAATCAAGTGGCAAGAATTTACATTGGTGGCAATTATTGAGGCAAGGATTTGCTGGAAAATAAAAAAGTACTGTTTAGGAAACATTCTTACTGATCAGATAGGAAGCCTTTGCATATTACTCTACCGTGTAATAAATTAAAACCTCACACATTTGACGAAACAAAGGTAAGCAGAAGGAAAATGTGTCCTAGGAGAGCGTGAGGGAGCCCAGACCCAGAGGCTATTCCAGATCTGTTAGCACAACTGCCTTTAGACCTCGCCACACAGCCAGCTGTTTCTGCTAGAGTCTTCCCAAGCTTGGCATCTGGGTCCTGGCATGCCCCAGGAGTGGCCTGGGGTGCTACCCCCCTCATTAGGGTAGGTGCACAAACATAAAGGCTGGCTGAATTGCTTCTTGTCTCAGCTGAAAGATCTAATTTGCTTCAGAGTGTAGATCCTCTAGACCACAAATGTGAAATACTTGAGTAAAAGTGCTACAGATTTAATATTTATCACTATACAAAAACACATATACATCTATTAAATTCCATTTCCCTTTTTTCTATTGGTAGAAGCTCTTCACACACCCAGCCCCCTCCCCCGGACTTCAGGCTCTGTGTAGTAGTACTTTTTCTCAATTCAGAGTAATTTGTAATGGTGCTCATGAGGTTTAAAAATTGTGTAAGTTTTCAGGCTGAATCTTACGAGGTCCTTGTAGCCTTTGCACATGATCTATCCATCACGGGTTGCTGTATTCTGTCCTAGACAGATAGGATTTCACCCACACAATAGGGATACTGAGCAGTAACTGTAAGCCAGATCTTCAGCTGGCACAAGCTGCACTATGCTTAATCAACTTCAGTGTGAAGCTATGCCAGTTTGTACCAGCTGGGCATTTAGCCCTTTGTCTGCCCCCACATAAAAACTGTGTTTATCTGCTTTTATTGGAGCTTTACATTTTCCATGTGAGCATAAGTAACATTTTTACTTTAGAGCCAAAACTGACTTTTTATTTCATTTCCCATTTCTGCTCCATCTCCATCCATCTTGAGAATTAAATGCACACAGGGGAGGAAAAGTAAACTGCTTAGGAACATCTGGGATGCATAGAGTCTCTGTTTCAATCTCCAGGGAGAGCAACCCATTTGCACAGTACGTCTGGTGAACATAGAGCTATGGCTGGAATCAGTGGCTATGTCAAATATCCAAATCTTGCTGTGCTCCTTTCCCTTCACCCACCTTCAGTCGCTACTATCTGAGACCAAATAATCTAGTAAAGGACAGATGCTATATAAGGGACAATGGACTTGATTTCTGTGCCAAAATCCTGAAATAGCTCTGTATTTGGAAGTTTCTGCATCTCTCTGCTTCAGACTGGATGAGATTGCTACAAAGTCAAGTCTGCTGGTGCAAACCTGAATACATGAGCAATCATGTATCCACCAGTGCTATTGCTTGCAACTTCAGCATCTAAGTGCTCACCACATGAGTAAGGCTTGAACATAATAGCCTTCTGATAGTGTTCCAAGTTTGGGGGGATATATGAAGGTTAATTGAAGCTACAGACTTGGCAACTTGCCTCAAATGGCTGTGTGCCATGGTGTTTGGGGATTTTAGCTGTTATATGTGTAAGTAATTGCTCTTTACCAAATGCTTTAGGGAGAAGAAAAATCACCAAATCTAACAATTTAACGTATAATATTCTCCACGCAAAAAGCTAAAGCAAACCCAAACCTTCAATATATGTAAATTGTGCCTTGGCAGTGGGACTTATCTAGCACCAAACACCATTTCCTGCTTCTGAAAGCATTTATCAGCAAATTACTGGCTCAGTAGATTTAATCTTGCTGTACAACAATGATATTTATGAGAAGAGCTAGGCTCGTGTTGCATACCTGGAGATCTGGCATACAAAAAGGCAGCAGGCAGGTTGAGTATTTTTAAGCCCATACTTATCCCATCTGTCTGTCCTTCCACAGAACTGAGGGTTACTGGCCCCACACCATGTTAGCAGAACAAAATGTGTGCATCAGCCACTCTAGGAGAGGGTTTGATATGCAAAGATTCAGCAGATCAGATATGCTGGGTTAAGCAGTAATGACTCAAGATAATATGGTGAATTGTGAATTGTGAACTGAAAGAAAATGTTCGTTTCTCCCATCCCTGCTATACAGGTCATAACCTCCAGCAAAGAAGTCATGTGGACAGTCAGAAAAATAGTGTTTAAGTTACTGATACTAAATCCAACAGAGTACATCTGTTAGGGCCCTTAATGAATACTGCCAAAGAGGTTAAATTTGTGTTCACATGATAAGCTTTAGACCTATCTTAAAGCAGTAGATATTGTCCCAGCCACTGCCTTCAAGCTGTGGGACAGAATGAATTTTTTGCCTAGATTATCGTTGCTCACATTTGAACAGCTGAAATACTTTCAGTCAAAGCCTGATCATCTGAGAATGCATAACAGGAATATATTGAATAAAGATATTCCTGTTACTGTGGTCAGAGATAAAAAGAGGAGTGCTTTGAATCAAAACTTCAGAGTAAATACTAATCAACATATTCCCAGGTTTTAAGAATATCCTTTGGACTCTGGCATCAGGAGAATGCTATAAAATCAACTTCTGTCTCTTTCTGAGGATGGCAGCATTAGCTCAGCTGTGCCAATCCGACTGCAGCAGTGAGCAGAAGTTGTGTATGCAGCCATAGAACTGCAACAGAGTCTGATCATCATCCTGATGAAATTACACTGATCTAATTTGCACGCTGTGAAGACATTTGGCACTGGCTGGATCTGAGCCGTGACATCTTCATTGGAACTAAAAGTACACTAAGAAGTGACATTACATTTCATACTCTTTTGTGCCAGACTGTGGCATTTCTTCCTCTTTAAAGGCATTATTTCAAGAACATTTAATTTGGCTTTGATATGTCTGCCATTTTGCTATGCAGGAATGTACTGAGCCAGAAAAGCTCAGCTGTAATAAAGTTTGGCACCATCAGCCCACCATATACCTGCACCATCCTGTGCAATTTAATTGGCATTCAGTGGGTTGATAAATGGATTGGCTTAATGAGACAATATACGTGACATATGCAGGACTCTCCTGAGGAATAAGATTCATTTTTGCACTTCACACATCAACATGCTACAGATACCAACACAGTCACCTCCAGCAGCTGTGCTATAACCAGTGACATGCCTTCCTCTGTGTTGACCAATATCTCTGCTATCTCTCAGACTAGCTTTACATCATTTTCCATTTAAGAATGTTCTTTTCTGAATTTTTTCATTATCTTACTGATGGCAAAAATAAAGCAAGATACTGTAACTGCCTTTGAAAGCTCCTGTGTAGTTTAGTATCCATATATTTTCCTGGTATAAATCAATAGCCTATCTTCATAGCTTTCTGAGGATTAGTGCCTCCATGTTTAAAAAAACCCCTTCCATTTGTAGTTTGAATATAGTATAAGTCAAAATTTAAAATATTCAGTAAAATACACATAAAAGTAAAGATCTGTGTTATGCAGTGTTAAATAACTATGAGTAAGCATGACCTATTCTTCTCAAAGGCTCATTTGTATGGAAGAATTAGATTTATGTTAGAGCCATCTGAATTGAGTGTGAAGATGGGGATCTCTGGGAAATTGCAGAGTAGCTGACAAAGGGGAGCGTTTCAGTACAAGTGCTATTACAGTACAAATCACTTCTGATTGCTGAAAAATCTCATTTAGACTTTTTTCCCCTCAAAACCCCCTAGTTTTGCCATAGGAATGAACAAAAGATCACCAGTGACATCAGGGATCTGGTTCAGTGTTTAAAAATCAGTGGTTTCATGGTAGATCTTTGAATTTTGCCTCTCAGATGTAACCATGAATGTAATCAAGGTCCTTTGATGTTTTTCACAATCCTGCTTCTCGGGGTTATAGATCCTTTAAGATCCTTCAGGATTTAACAACAATCCAGAGGGCTAATCTGTCTTGGACAAGAGATGTACACATCCAGCTTTCTGGGATTTTACAAAGTCTTGGAAAACAGAGACAGAAAACATTAACCCACTTACACAACACATACACACTGATTTAGTTTCTTAGCTGACTTAAAAACGTACATATATATCTCCCATATTTTAGAAAAAAAACATTCAGTATGACCAAGT
The DNA here is from genome assembly GCA_013400655.1 of Mystacornis crossleyi. Lineage (NCBI taxonomy): Eukaryota > Metazoa > Chordata > Aves > Passeriformes > Timaliidae > Mystacornis > Mystacornis crossleyi. Next base: position 4,572 of record VYZQ01033115.1, on the reverse strand, counting down.
TCTCAGTCATCATTACCACCAGGAAAATGAAGATAAATTGCAAATAGTTTTATTGGTCTTTCTTCTCTGGTGTAATTATGAGGGCCAGATTCAGATGCTTTAAGTGAACCAGTTGTTTATCAAGATATAGGAAGGAATCATTACCAAAGAGCTGGAAAAAATAGTTGAAATCATGTAGGCATGAGGAAAACTGAGAGCCAGAGTATTGTTTGCCTGTCTTGCCCTTGAGAAACTGTGTAAGGATTTCCAAAGAAACCTTAGGGAATGAGGAGCCAAACTCCTGCTGAATGTACATGCAAAATAATATCTTAAATTCCTTGTTTCTGTTGGAGACAAAAGCAAGTCCACATGCCCAAGAATGTACAGGCTCCCACTACAGGAATGGCCACTGCTTCAACCTGGAATAGAAAATTTGGCAGAGGCAAAGAGGTGAGTGAGGCTGCAGCTGGCTGTTGCTGAGCTGTGCTCTGGGCCGTCACAGTACCTGCCGCTGGCTTCTGTGCATAAGGTGGAAGAAGCCCACGTATCACTGCCTCGGATTTCAACTGGGTGCCAGTTTGATGCTTGCAATTCTGCTCTAAGGAAAGCCTCATACATGCAAATAAGCCCAAGGAAACTAAAAAATGAAACGGTGTGTGACAGTTTCTAATTACTGCGTAAAAACAACATATGGAAACTTCATTGTCCATTTCATCCCTCAACATGTACTATCAAGTTAGATTTCTTTTGCTCAATCATTCTCTCTAGAGCATTTGGAGCTGTTTCACTTGTATTATGTGAAGAAAAACAGCACTTGATATGAGCAGTGTGATGGTTTTACTTTCTCTGTCCGAGTTCATTAATCTCATGGAGGGTTTCAAAAAAAGCAACAACCTTACTGGGTTGGCAAAAATTGTATTGTTCCAAAAAAGCAATCATTTCTAAATTCTTTTTTGGAAATATTCCATCCATGGTAATGAATCATATTTGAAAATGCGTGAACATTGAGAAAAAAGGGAATAATATAGTATTTAAACATAGCCGTGGTAAATGCTAACAAGCAAAGAACATCGCTTTCTGATGTGTGTTGATGGGGTGAATTATTGTAGATCAATGAAAGAATAGGAAGTATGACTTCTTTTTCTGTACAATTAAATAGGAGGAAGTATTCTTCTAAGCTTTTAAGTATTTTCCCCTAGATTTCAAATTGAAATATTTGTAATGGAAGCATAGGAGAAAATTTAGAGGATATGGTTGGATCAGAGGAACAAAGCATATATCGAAGTCCCATTTTCTATGAGCAAAAGTCTTGCAGCCTTCCCTATCGAGCCCTGTGGCCACAGAAGCAGTCAGTTAATGAATCAGAAAAAAGCTGGTTACCAGATGTCCTTACTTATTAGCACACACATCGCATTCTGTAATGGCATTCACTAAACAATCTGTGTGGAGCAGACTCTGCTCTGTTTAAAGTTCCTTTTTCAAAAAAACCACTTCTAACTTTTCTTCCTCTGTGATTGATTTCAGGTTAGCTGTTGTTTAAGATGCTGCCAGGCATTTTGTCTAATTGAAATTTCTCCCCCATTCTGAAGGTTCCTAAGGTACCTAGCAAAACAAAACAGTTTTCAGCATTTATTCTTTTCCTTCTAAAATGATAATGAAATAAGATAAAATAAATAAAAAATATTAACTTAAAAGCAAAGCAGGAGAGAAACCAATTCTCTTTGATGGGTTTCCACTGCTGCTAATTTTAATGCCACCCATTGTTCAGCTCTGCAGTCTAATTTTATGTTAATATCCTGAAAGTTGTCAAATCTTGGCAAAACCTATGCATAAATTACACAGAAAGTAGCTCACAGGAGGGGGAAAGTAATGACTGTCATGGTTAGCCAAACCCATTAATAGTCTGACAAGCAATAACCCAAGAGCTCTGGTCAACTGCTGCAGACATCTGTGAAACTTTTGCAATTAATTTTTTTGGAGGAGGTATCAGCTGTGAAATAGCACATAAGTGACTGATTATTATCAGCTCTGCTGGTGAGGGCAGAACTGATCAACTCCAAGCATTCATCCTTCTACCACATTATTGATTTTTGAATATAGAAGTTTTATTTTTCCCTTATTCTTGAGGCAGTCTAATCTCCAGGAAGGGAAAAGGAGGAGTAATTGTACATGAGTAGCACTTATACATAATCTTTCATATCAGCAGTTTCCAAAGAACTTTACAGAGGTCATTAGCATTATCTCTGTCTATAAAATGAAGAAACTGAGGCAGAGTTAATGTCTGTGTGCTCATGCACATGACAGAACATCAGTGAGGCAGACAAATGGATAGAGGGGCTTTCCTAAAGTCAGATATTAAGCCAGAGATATGTCTGCTACATCAAGCGCTGCTCTATAAAACTCTAAGGTCACCTGTTTAAAAGCTGGAAGAAGCACACTGTCCTGAGAATAGTGTAGCTATTTGTAAATTATTTATCAAGTTTTTGATCAAACCATGTCCCCTGAATTCTAGTTTATAGGCTGACGGGTCAGCTGAGATCTGTTCCATGATTCTTCATGAATACAAAATTCATGGGGGAAAGTGCTTTATAATTGGATTGACCTGGAAGAGGTCTGCTGCACCAAAGTGCAGGCCTGTTAAAATTGAAAATGCATACATTTTAGTTTCTGAATTAGTGCCCAACATGGCTGACATGCTCACAAGTAGCCTCTGGATCTGAAAAGAAGAATGATTTGCCCTGTTGCATCATTGTGCCTGTTTTTTCCCCTGCTTTTGTATAAAATGTAAAATCCTGATAAGCATTTGTCACTGGTACACTATTTTTTTGTCTTTAACAGGCTATCATTATTGGAAGTTTTGACTGAATTAAATGCTGTGTACTTACTTAAAAGCTTTTCTTAGGCAAAGAATTATGTTTTTTTCTAAGTAGGTGGTCTGAAATGTTGTCTCTTAATTTCTTACTGTCACTACAGTACAAAATAATCTAGTAGATGCTGAAACCAAAAGCAAAACCTCTAAAAATCCTCAGGCACCATGATTTATTTGTAATGCTATACCCCTAAAGAAAATAATTGCTCTCACCAGTATTAATGAACAGATAATTAACATGATAAAATACATGGGGCATATAAAAGTGCAGCCATATCTTATTTTTTGACTACAATATAGACCTTTATGTACTGTTATAACAGCCACTACCTTTCAGATCTTTAATTTTTATACTTCACTTTTTTCATTCTGCGTCTTGAACTGTGCTAAAGCTTAGTGGACAACACAGAATAAGCAGGCACTTTAAGATATATTCTGAAGAAAAGAGAAATGTTACTCAAAAAATGGGATTTTTAATACCAAATTTATCTTGAAAAACACAGTAAAAAGGGACATGCTAAATGTTGCACATAAACTGATGCCCACAGTCTGGAAAACAAGTTTGCTACCGCCTTGGGACACATAATTTTTAGAAATAATGGACCATTTGGCAGTTCTGCACATGTCACCAAGCATCCTTGGAAACACCATGGGCTTTGCTTTATTAATATACATGATTTGAAATAAATTCCCTCTGAAATGCTGGAGAAATCCTCAAAACAACTAATTCACATGACCTTTCATTATTTAAGACAGCCTTTATACTCAGGCTGTCCTGTGCTCTCAGAAAAGATAGGTATTACGTAAGCTGCTGTTTTTTATCCCCAAACCCTGGCAGAAAGCAGTTCCATGGGATAGATTGCAGTGCACAGATGGGAAACTATCAATGGGCATTTACTTGGGGTGCTGCCTCGTTCCAATTAGAAGAAAGATAAAGGAAAAACAGAATCTTGATCTTGGTTCTGTGAACCACTTCAAACTGAATTTAGGAGACTTTCCCACCGCAGGGTAGCACGCACTGCCTTTTCTAGAAGGTCTTTGAAAAGAACCTGAACAACACCAGCGGCAGTGGAGAGTTGAGACACTTTCCACAGTGCTGCAGTCAATGCACTCCTAGGAATCCTAAAGGTGAATACGATCAGTACAGGCAAAAGAATCATTTTGGTGTCAGAAAACTCTGCTTCAAGTCCAGCCATATCCTTGGTGCAGTACAGCGGGTGAGAGGGTGCACCGCTTCTCACACATCATTTCGAGGAGCTTTAGCCCTGCGCAGTCCTGTCAGTCCAAGAGTACAGTCTCTGCCATTGTGCTTGACCCTGTGCAGAGACTGAATGCCTGAAGGTGCCCTTCTGCCCTTGTATCTCTGCAGAGACAGGGACACAATTTAGCTCTTAGTTCCCCGAATGAGATGATCGTTGTTATTCAAAAGCCTTTGTCTCTTGACCATAGGTTATGTGGAGGAGAAGGATTTGAAGCGCCCCCTTTTTTGCCCTTTGGCACAGAAACTTCAATGGAATGTTTAGGCTGCACAAAGGCCTGCTCAGAATTAATACAGCTTCACTTTTTGTTGAGAAACTTATTACTGAATTAAACCTATGCATTTTTAAATTGTCTGTTTCTTGATATGTAACTACAAAGTAGGAAAATAAAGAAATTAGATAAAAAAAACCAATAATATAATATATACACACACACACGTGCGCATATATATATGTATATATATA
>VYZQ01033105.1:0-11140 GCA_013400655.1 Mystacornis crossleyi | reverse complement strand
GTGGCATTTGTAAAGCCATTAAATAGGACAGGCCCCAGGACAGATCTCTCAGGATCTCCACTAACAGATAGTCTCAAGGTACAGTATGACCCCGTAAGTGCTGCCTTAAGGCCAATCAGTTTCTCACCTTTTCAGCAGTGTGCTCATCTAGCCTGTCATATCCCAAACTGGCTAAAAGATGCCATGGGAAGTAGAATATCAAGACAGACAATATCTGCTACTCATCCCTCCTCCACAGAGCTCATTGTTAGTTGAGCATAATCTAACCTTGGTAAGTACTAATCACCTTCTTCTATACATGTTTGCCTTGAAGAATTTTGCCTAACAGCATGGGTAAGTGGAAAAAAACACAGGCAAAAAAACAGTTTAACTAGTTTACAATATTTGTTTCCCTAAAGCTACTCAATAATAAAAACTAAAAATTTAAAAAAAAAAAAAATACAGACTTTCTATCCAGAAAAAAAAAGAACAGGTTTTAAATTACCACATGTTCTGCATTTACTGAGCAGAACATTCTGGCAGAATCACATGCCATAGGATGTGAGTCTTTGCCATAAATTTGTAGTATAGTCAGTAAAGGCACATAACTGTCATACACGAAGTAAAGCTAATGTTGGGAGTTTTTTCCAATTTTTTACAAGAGCATTTGAAACATTTTTAAGTTCTAAATGTAATACCTGCTCCTGTAACCTGGAGTGGCATGAAACAAACCATGCACATATGTCAGCATCCAAACCAGTTGGAGCAAAGCAGACTGGGTGTCAAGGAGCAGGAAGTACTGCTGATGGAATATATTGCTTGAAAATATATGCTAACCTTTCTTGACATAAATACCATTAGTCTTTAACCTTAACATTTTCATTAGCAATGTTCATGTATTTTTACTAATAATCCACAGAAACTGACTCTTTTATGAAGCAGAGAAGCATATTTAATCCTTTATTGCACAGAAAATACCATGTCTAAAATGTATGTCAGTACGAGGGTCAGGAATGTGTAAACAGGTAAGTTTTTAACACAGGGAGGTGCTGTTGACACTCAAATCTTTCGCACAGATCCAGTCGTGCATCAAGACACAGATTGACATATTTGCCAAAAAACTCTGAGATGAGCATTTTTCGCCACATTCCAGGATGAAATCCTGGCTCTGTGCAAGGGAACTTTTGCAGTGTTATAAAGTTCATAACCTTTGAAGAATGGGCAGAAGTCTGTACTACATTGTGCACAAATGTGTTTCTGTTAAGACATTTATTATCAGAATTCACCTTCAAGTTTCCAGTACTCATGGCTGGCACTCAAAAAGTCTGTGGGTAGCATTGCATAGATATTGCATAGTATTAATAGCCTAACAAGCACTGCAGGAGCAAGAAGCCTAAGAATTAAACAGATTAAGCATTGATTCAGTTTTAATTTTGGTAGGAAATATCCTATCACAGATTTGCATTAATTTGATTCACTTACAGAGTATTTGAAAAATCAATTCATTATGGTGTAAGCACAGAGCTTCTAGGCCACCCAGTTTTTGTAAATATAAATATGTTAAATCAAAACTTTTGTTCTTCAAATCAGGCAGGTCTTCTAAGCAGGTTGGTGATAGTGTCACATAATGATTATATAAAGCAGTAGATAGAGCAAGTTTTCAGATCTCCATGACTGACAAATGCATTCTCTTACTTAGAACAATTCTGAGAAAAACACATGATTTTCAGATGTGAAGGGCAAGTATAATTCCCAATATCTTTGGCATACTAATATACAAAGATATTGGCCCAACACATACATGACAGCAAAAATAAATAATTAAAATGAATGAAAGGATGAGAAAATTTTCTGTAGGAAATGTTGACATTGTATTTTCCTCAGACTCCTGTTCCTCTACAAAAATGGTATGTCTTATTCAGGATATTCTTCTAGTGCTGGTTCCCAATCTCCCATCATGAAAAGTGATGGCAGTTACGCTACAGGAGCTCCTAGTCACTGCTCTCCTTGGGAGATGCTGTTAAGTGCATGACTTCTTGAAGTAAATGGCCTCTAAAAAAGAATTCCTTAGTTTGTCAGTATTTGGTTTGTCCATGTTTGTGGTTTTTAATTAAATATTTGTAGTTTTTTTAAGAAACATGCATTTTAAAAGTAGTATTTATATAATTTAGTCACCTTTTTAACTAGAAAAATGCAGTTGACATTGTAAAGTTGCTATTTGCTCTAGTCTTTTTATCATACCATTGTGAAGTGTTTGAACAAGGGAATCTTTACGTTGCCTTCATCTGTCAGCTTCACAAATTAGGCCCTCTTAAGCTTTTCCACCCAAGGAGATGGCAATTTTTTTTATTTTAAAATGCCAAGAAGTAGGGTAGTGCAGTTTCTCTTCCACTTGTACATTGGCGTTCTGTCCTTACCTTGTTCTGTCTGCAGGAACATGAGCACATAATGTCCAGAAAAACTTAACTGAACACACTAGGATTCACAGTGAGATCCCACCTGCAGAAAATGAGCTCTTCCCTTTTCACAGTAAATTTCCCTACAGAATTTCCAGCTGAAGAAGGCAGTCTGTTCTACACACCAGAAATTACAATAAAGGAGGAAACACTGCTTCAGATCAGTACCTTTAGCATTTATATAGTCAAATCATTTCAGACAGCCAAATTACTGGAACACAAATCTATCTTCAAAACACCTCGCTGAGGTCAAGACACACTACTGACATTCACTGAGGGACAGTTGTGTTCTGTGACATACCTGATGTCATCCACTAAGCCTGGGCAAATCCGGAACATTTTCTAAGAGAGGGGGAAATGAATGAAAAGAGAAAGGCAGTGTTTGCCCTTGTTCTGACTCCAGCATATCTTGCTGCCTTTCCACAGCTGAGGGCCAGCTGTTTTTTCTGTCCACTGTGTATCTTGTCTCATGCATCTCAGTTGTTCATGATAGATTACCTTCTGGGACCATCTTTGCGAGAATGTTCTTTTTAGCAAAACTTGACCTTTCAAATCAAGAGTATATGGAGGGACTTTTGGATGACACATTAACTAATGTTATGGCTGAATCATTCATGGGCTTTTTTAGTTGCTTCTGACCCTGTGCCTAAAACTATCTTTTGTAATCTATTTGGCACTACTAGAAAATAGCCTTTTATCTCTTGTATTTTTTATCCTTTACTAAAGTATTTATTATAATTTTCTGTATTTTTGTAGAAAATTTTGACAACTCTAGTCTTGGAGAACTAACACTAAAAGAGTTTGCTGATTTTTGCAGAATGTCTTTATAAAGAGAGCATAATTAATTTTAAACAGAAATCTCAACATTAAATTTAAATGTAGTTCTTCCATTTTCATTTGAAAATGATGTTCTCTGAAGAGAAAACGCTCTTATCTTTTTCTGAGATTGAATGCTCACAGCCGAACTTTCTAGTTGCAGTACTTCATCTTTCACCACTCTATCATCCATCTTAGCATGCTTGTTTCTTAACTCTTGGCATCTGAAATCACAATGGCTTGGGACTCTTATTTCAGTTTTGAAAAGCATCATTTTCACCTGCTACCACTCTCTTAGAAAGTTGGAAATAGGAAATTGAAGCACCTAAATTGGGGGGGGAAAAAAAAAAAAGAGAGAGAATTTGGATTATTAATTTTTAAAATCTCATTTTAAAACCAATCTCATTACAGAGCGCAAAAGTGATCGCATGGGGCTGGCCAGGTGAAACCCTTATGCATTCATTTGATTCTATGATATGTAATTTTCTGAATTTGCATGAGAATATTTAAAGTGTTGACCTTGCAGAAGTCCTGAAGAAGACAGTAGGACATCTAACAGTCGGTGTAAGTAAGCATTTTTGTGTTATGTTAGGATGAAAAATTCCAGCCTGCTGGAATTGCAGTCTTGCCCTGGACACCTTCAAGCCAAGGTTCCCATGTCCTGCAGTCACAAAGAGACATCTGGAAAGGGGTGGACACAGGATAAGACTCTAAAGGAGTTTTAAAATATTTGCCCTTCTGAGGTTGTTAATCCCATTAGATTCTACAAGGAAAACTCACATCTGGAAAACAAAGACACAAATCTCAGACTAGCACAGTTAAACACTGCAACAATGGAAATAATATCAATTTGATGACAACAAGAGTGCACTGACATGAAACAGCCTATTATGGGAAAGAAGGAGCAAGACCTCTGACAAGGTCNTTAGATCAATATTCATATTTTCATAAATCAGCCCAATACTGATAAAAATGAAAATATCATAAGATTAGATACTTGCTTTGATTTCATACTTCCAGAAATAGACTAATGGAGCAGCTGCCCCACTGCTAAAGCTGGACCATCACATCTTTTAAAATAATACCATACTTTTTAGCATATATTTGTAGGAAAAAATATATAAATATACTTTAAATATGGGAAATTATTTCAAGAGCATTAAAAGTCTCATTTTTCTTAGATGTACATTAGATGAATTCACTTAAATAAAGTTATGACAATGCTGAGGTACTTGCAGGCAGAAGAAAGAGACACCCTCGTTTGGAAAAGAAATGTCTTTTTAACTTAATGCAGCCTTTCAGTCACAATGTTTCTCACACAGGCTAAAGAGACAGTCAGAAACATGAATGAGGTACAGAGGCTTAAAAATATTTTTTTCTACAGAGTTAAATAACAACGTCTATTTCTTCACTAAAGATGGAAAGTGGAATTTTGAGCAGAAGGCATGTTTCAAGATCTAATGAGGTTTTGAGGAATAGAAGCATCCAAAGCCAATTACTTTGCTTTTAATGATGGTTAGTTAAAAGGAGTTAAAAGGCAAGCACAGTTGGGGCCAGTGAAAGGAGGAAATCAGGGACATACATCTCCATCGTCTGCTTCCTGAAACAGCTCACCTAGTTATTTCAGTTCAAAAAGTTGAGAAGCAAAACAAGGTGTTTCAGGTCCCAAAAGTTTCAGGTTTCTGTTGTGTTTTGATTACACAACAGAAACCTTTCAATTAGCTGTTAGAATGGCATATCAGGAGAATTTGGCAACTCTAGATCAATAAGCTGACCCTAGGAATTTTTTTTTTTTTTCCATTCAGACTATCAGGAAAGGAAAATAATAGCACCCAAGGGGAGAAAAAGTACAGCAACATAAGCCATCTGCACAGTATAAACAGAAAAATGGTGACAAGATTTTTCAATTCCTTTCTCTAGTTGCTCTTCCTTGACCTTTCTCTACCTTATTGCACTGCTTTTAAACAAACAAAAACATTCCTGTGGTAAATCAAAGTCAAAAGCAGGTTATTTTGTGTCTCTACCCATGGCAGGGGGTTGGAACTAGATGATCTTTAAGGTCTCTTCTCACACTGTGGTTCTATTATTTTTCAGCTGTTTTCCTGTATCTTTTCACTGGGGTGATCTTCTAACTATAAATTCTTCTCTATATGTTCGTTCCATGTTTTTTTCTCTTTTCTTTTTCTTCTTTAAATCAGAATGAGACTTGACTTAAATAAAGCTTAGCAGTTGCCTAGGTCCTATGGATCTTAGAGACTGTATCATTATCTCTCCACAATTGTTCCTCTTGTATCAGTGCAGACTTCCAAAAAAGCTGTAGGCTTTCCTGTGTGTCCCACAGCTTTAAGTGTAAAATTTATTCAACATTATGAAACTAAATAAAAATGCATTCAAAACAGAAAATGTAGTTTTTTCACTTTTCTTCCATCACTTCAGGTTTTCTTGACTATAAGTAAATTAATCACATTCTGCAAAAGGTTTCTCTGTTCTCCTTCTAGCCTATCCAAGGCTAACAATTCATAACAGGGACAGCTAGGAAAGCAATTCAGGAATTAAAGTGAGGACCTGTGCTAGAACCACTAGAATGTGATAGACACAGGGACTAAAATGTGTAAAATATGGGTAAAATCTAAGTTGTGTATCAGAAGGCCCCTCTTTTCCACACACCACATACAACACACCAAATAACAGGGGAAGGGACACTCATGCCAGTGGGGAGTACATGCCACAGAGTTTGGCTGGAGATGATTGGGCAGGACACCCTGCCCAGGAAGGAGGTTATTGCAATGTCAGGCTGTGCGACTGACCAAAGTCCACACATCAGACTGCACCAGCAGCTGCTATGTGAGGGCAGAAATTGCTGACAGGCAAAGAGCAGTAGGACATCTTCTCTCCTGAAAATCCACTTTAAGAAATGTAGCTTTTATGTGATCAGACAAAAGTATAGGCCTTCTAATTTGGAGACAAGAACACGCAAGAGGATGTGACAAAAAGCCAAGGCAAGCCTTGATCTTGCATGTTGGACCAGCCTCTAGCAAAAAGCTGCTCAGCCTTTGTGTGTACAAATAAGGACTCTAAATACAACTTCCTCATGAAGAGAAGAGGAGGGGCAGACACTGATCTCTTCTCTGTGGTGTACCTTGACAGCACCTGAGGGAATGGCCTGAAGCTGTGTCAGGGAAGGTTTAGGTTGGCTATCAGGAAGAAGTTTTTCACCCAGAGGGTGGTTGGGCACTGGAACAGGCTACCCAGGGCAGTGGTCACGGCACCAAGCCTGACAGAGTTCAGGAACGGTTTGGACAATGCTCTCAGGCATATGGTGTGACTCTTGGGGATGGTCCTGTGCAGGGGCAAGAGTTGGACTCAATGGTTCTTGAGGGTCCCTTCCAAATTAGCTGATTCTGAGATTCTGTGATTCTGTGATTCCGTGATTCTGTGAATGTATAGTAGTGTCTAACATTATTTTGCTTACAACTCCAAGCTGTGTCCAAATGCGTATCACCCTCATTAAGTCCCAACTTTGCCCTTCCATAATTCTCCAGTAAACTTCCCTGATCAGGGAAAACAGGCATACAATCCAGAACCCTCCTTTCATAAGTGTGTGCTGAGATGCATAAGAGAACTGACACGATGCACACCTGTACAGCACAGCCAGGACATGAACCAGCCTTCAAATGCCACACCAGCAAACCAAGCAGCTCCTGGGCCTGCATCTGCTCCAGCTCTGTGGAGCCACCTGCTGCAGCACACAGCACACTCCATAAAACCTCCAACATCTGTCAGCAGCCAAATGGGAATCTGTATGCTCATACTGGCTCATCTGTGACTTGCAACCTCCAAATTAAATTATTAGCATTGCTCCCAGGGAGAGGAGAGAAAGGTAAATATGATAGGTCATTCCTCTCTTAGGCCAAGAATTTCAAATGGGCAATAGGGATTATTTTCTTTTCAAAGCATTTTCAAGTTTGAAGGTAGGCATGGGAGAGTATGTATTAGGGCCTCAGAAAATTTTCTTCTTGAGCTCATTTAGTGATAACAGTGCTATTCAGCTGTCACTAATAGGTTCTATATATTTAAAAAACTTTTAAATCTCATTAGAGTGTGCCAACAGTGCTATGCCATATCCTAGATTTTAAAGCCCAAAATTACAAGCAAATTTGCCAAAAATAAATGTGAGCATGAGACAAAAATCAGAGTAAGCCAGAAGAAAGAACACTGTCAGAAAAATCCCGTAAAAGCAATGCATTATACGATGGGACTTAAGCATCGTAGCCCCACGAAACAAAAAAGTTCTACAGATTTCCTCTCAGCTCCATGAGTGGCCTCCTTTATCAAATGCCTTTGAAAGTAAGACCTCCTGCTGGAGTTTTTATATTAAGCAGGGGTGTTGCCTTCTCCAGCCACCTAGAGACAGAGACTAGACAAGAGTAAGGGAATAAAGGTAGGTATTTATTTGAAGGGCCTTCAAGGTACACCCTGGGGAGCCGGAGGCTGCTTCCACAAAATGGACCCCAAGATGGACGACAGGTCACGAGTTCTTTACACTGTTATAGGTTTGGTGCATTTGCATATCAGCATAAATTCACCAATTAAAACTTTAGCTCTCTTCCATTTCTCCACCTCTCTCCTGATCCTAGTTTCCACCTTTAGGCCTCGGACAGCCCGAGTGTCCTTGAATAGCAAGCTCAGAGAAGCTTTGTTGTGTCTATCTAGTCTAAGAGAGCAGCAAACAAGCTGTAAGAAACTTCAGAGTTACACACTAGGCAATACAGGATTTGAAAAGTACAGAAGTTAAAACCTAAGGCATCAGGGGGAAAAAACACATTCCATTGTCAGGGTGGTTGCAAGGCTGTAATCAAAGGTTTGACATCCCAGCTCACAGATACTAAGCAACTTGGAAAAAACTCACCATATTTAAAAGATGACATTTTTCTTTTCTAATAGAAGGTTGAATACTACGTTAAAGCTCAATGACATCAAGGGTAGATAACATTAAAGCAAATTACCTTTCCTCTGACTACTCATTTTCCTCAGCATTGTGATAAACTGATAATTGCCTGGTGATTGCTTATTGTAAAGGCAAGCTCTTGTTACTTAGAGATTTCCTCTTTAGGTCATTCTTCTGACAAGCAGATTCATTTACAACATGAACCATGAACCTAAGCCATGTTTCTTTTCAGTTGTACTGAAAATTAATATGAGAGTAACAGAAGGAATAGAGCTGGAGGAGGAAAACTTCAATAGGCATCAGGTATTTTGGGAAGCTACCACATTATCTAAATGAATGGCTGCCATCATCCATCTCTGCTCAAATCCAGAACACCATGTAATCAGTATGAGAAAGAGAATTATCTGCTTGATTAGCTGGTTAAGATCCACCAGTCCAGAGAAGGCAAACATTTACCAAAGTTTTCCTGTTCCTCAAAATTACTGGATTTGTGTTTTCGGTATTAAGTCATTTTGGGAAATAAATATAGAGTTAGAACATCACATTTGGATTTTCATTTACTCCTTACATTGGCTGACATGGACTTACTGTGTAGGCAGAATAGATGAAATAGAACAAAATCTTAGTTTCTATGATGTATTGTTATAATTTTATCAAATTATTATTGTATAACTTGTTGTTGTATCTTATATATAATACTATATATTGTTATATTTCTTGCATTACTGTATATTTATTATATTGTTGTATTAATATTAAATGTATGTATTGTATTTTTATATTTTATTATCTCTACGATTATTATATAATATGATTATTGTATCTTAGTNCCACCTTTAGGCCTCGGACAGCCCGAGTGTCCTTGAATAGCAAGCTCAGAGAAGCTTTGTTGTGTCTATCTAGTCTAAGAGAGCAGCAAACAAGCTGTAAGAAACTTCAGAGTTACACACTAGGCAATACAGGATTTGAAAAGTACAGAAGTTAAAACCTAAGGCATCAGGGGGAAAAAACACATTCCATTGTCAGGGTGGTTGCAAGGCTGTAATCAAAGGTTTGACATCCCAGCTCACAGATACTAAGCAACTTGGAAAAAACTCACCATATTTAAAAGATGACATTTTTCTTTTCTAATAGAAGGTTGAATATTACGTTAAAGCTCAATGACATCAAGGGTAGATAACATTAAAGCAAATTACCTTTCCTCTGACTACTCATTTTCCTCAGCATTGTGATAAACTGATAATTGCCTGGTGATTGCTTATTGTAAAGGCAAGCTCTTGTTACTTAGAGATTTCCTCTTTAGGTCATTCTTCTGACAAGCAGATTCATTTACAACATGAACCATGAACCTAAGCCATGTTTCTTTTCAGTTGTACTGAAAATTAATATGAGAGTAACAGAAGGAATAGAGCTGGAGGAGGAAAACTTCAATAGGCACCAGGTATTTTGGGAAGCTACCACATTATCTAAATGAATGGCTGCCATCATCCATCTCTGCTCAAATCCAGAACACCATGTAATCAGTATGAGAAAGAGAATTATCTGCTTGATTAGCTGGTTAAGATCCACCAGTCCAGAGAAGGCAAACATTTACCAAAGTTTTCCTGTTCCTCAAAATTACTGGATTTGTGTTTTCGGTATTAAGTCATTTTGGGAAATAAATATAGAGTTAGAACATCACATTTGGATTTTCATTTACTCCTTACATTGGCTGACATGGACTTACTGTGTAGGCAGAATAGATGAAATAGAACAAAATCTTAGTTTCTATGATGTATTGTTATAATTTTATCAAATTATTATTGTATAACTTGTTGTTGTATCTTATATATAATACTATATATTGTTATATTTCTTGCATTACTGTATATTTATTATATTGTTGTATTAATATTAAATGTATGTATTGTATTTTTATATTTTATTATCTCTACGATTATTATATAATATGATTATTGTATCTTAGTTTAGATTAGATATTAGGAAAAGTACGCTTTTATGTGAGCGTAGTGAGGCACTGGTAAAGGTTTCCCACAGAAGCTGCAGCTGCCCCATCCCTGGAGGTGATCAAGGCCTGGTTGAATGGGGCCGGGACCAACTTGGTCTAGTGACAGGCACCTCCCCATGACAGGGTGTTGGAACAAGATGATCTTTAAGTCCCTTCCAATCCAAGCCATTCTATTATTCTATGAAAAACTATGAACAGCATTTTCCACGTGCAAAATGCCAACAGTGTATGCTTGTTTATAATTCTGGAGTTTTTGCAGAAGGCAAAAGGAAAAGAAAGAAAAAAGTGAGAGAAAGCACACACACAAAAGCTTTTCCTTTAAGAGGGCATATGTGATGGGAAAAAAAATTGCAGCTGCATCCAGCAGAAATCTAAAAATACCTGCAGATGCAGTAGTAAAATAATTTGAAAAGTAAAAAAAAATATGTTTATACTGCTACATGCAATATATTCTTTGACCTAGCAGGAAATCTGCTCAACATGAACAAATCTTGGCAACAACAAGCTGACATAAGATGGATGTTACTTATTTACCCATCAAATCAGAAATACTTTCCTGCTGTGGTAGAGTCTCCCATAGGTACAGACAGAGATGTGCCAGACAAAGGCATGTGTTTGGGCTCTGGTCCCAGCTCACCTGGATTGCTGGCAGCCTCAGGGCGGCTGTACCCACACCCAGGTATTGTGGTCCTGGAGATCCCTACAATGAGCAGGGGCTGCAGGAGAGCACTGAGCCACATCTGAAGGGACAAGCCCGAATGACAGAGATTGACCCCACTGGGCAAGTCCTTCTCCTTGAACAGATTATTCAGGACACTACTTTTGCCAACTCCACAAAAGTCTTCAACCACCATCATGGGCTTCAGCCACCTCAGGGCAGCCTGAGGAATGGTCTCATGAAGTCATGGAAACATAGAATAAGCTGAGTTGGAA
>VYZQ01033095.1:0-19290 GCA_013400655.1 Mystacornis crossleyi | reverse complement strand
GGAAAGGGTAAGGATAAAAAGGAGTAAGGGAGACCCTCTCACTGAGTTACAAGGTTCAGAGTGGACCTCCCTGAAAAATGTAGCCTCAGACTTGACCAAAGCTTTCAGGCCAAAAGATTTTAACAGCACTTTAACTTAATGGCACTGAGTCGATAGCCTAATTTAAAGAATTTATCGAAAGACTGCAGAATTTACTAGAAGCAAGATGGTAACTCATAGGCCTGACTTACGAATCAAATGCACTTAAGAATTGGAGAGCAACATTCCTCCTACATTTGCTGTGGCGCATTCACAGTCACATGCACATAGCCCCAGAGCCTGTTCAGGGCGTGTACAATCCATGTACAGGTTCATATCTGTGGGAAATCCCCCGTGCTCAGGGAAAGACTCACGGTGGTGCCTTTGCATTTTCCCAAGGGGTGAGAGGCTGAGCCCTGAGCAGTGGAGGCCCAGCCCAGTCTCTGTCGGCAGCATCGGCCCTCTGAGCATCGGAAATGTGAGCGCTGGCTGGCTCTGAGAGACCCTGCTGTGAAACAGGGCACAGCCCCTGCAGGTTCGGGAGACCTTGGTGGGGGTCTCACTTAGGTCCCATGTTTGTAGGGCCGCAAGGGAGTTGGCTTTATTCATAGCAACTTTCCACCCGGATTGCAGTTCTGTTTGGTAACTTTCTTTGCACTGTCAGTAACAAAGATGTTTGCCCACTCGGTCTTGCTCATTAGCTGGCACTAGATCCTGGGAACAGACAGTGTCTCTGATAACTCAGGAGGAGCTCAGCCCAGGTGCTGTTCATCAAGGCTGCCGGCCCAATGAGCATTTCTGAGATCACAGGGTGGCCCCAGGTTGGTGATTCTTGATAAACTCTGCCCAAATATGGGCAGGCAGGCAGGCAAATGACATATTCAGTTTTCCGGTTGCCAGTTGCTAGCCAGCTGCAGGAAGCCCAGCCCTGGACTGCAGGCCTGGAGCCCAGGAGCCTTGTTTTGGCAGGGTGGTCTGAGTGGAAATCCCTGGCTTGGCAGCTGGCAATCAGAGCACACCTGAGGGCCTGCCGGGGTATGAGGGCTACCAACCACAGATGGGCCTTTCTGTGTCCTTGGGGACCCAGGGAATCAGCTACATCATCTGCTTCGCTTTGTTTAGAGGCAAGTAAAAGAAAAGGAATGGAAATACTTAAATTTGATCTGACATCCCCACCTCCCCTGGTTTTGGATTTTGCTTCCCATGAGAAATTGTAAACACTCTATCATGTCTGTTTGGTACTGGCAAGCCTTAGCCTACACCAGCAAGATCTCATTCAAGGGAAGGAGGAGTCACAATTGCTAACATATGTAATTACTTGTACATGAATGCATCGTCATGTAAATTTTTGAGTGTGATAGAATGTAACATAAGTCATTCTACTAATTCAGTTAGTTTATTATGTATTAGTCCATAGAATTCTTTTCAAAATGGTGAATAAATAGAAAAATATAGAAGCATAATTAACTTGGTTTAGTTGGGAGGACTGAAATTATTTTTATCATGTACTAATTTGGTACCTTAAATACATTCTAAACCATTAGGTACAGAGGCAGATGTTTACTGTACTAGCACTGTTTGCTGAGAGGAATGCAGTAATGTTGTAAACAACAGTGTTCTTAATAATATGTCTCTTAAATGTAACAGGCACAGCTGCTTGCTCGTTCAAAATCTTGAAGGGGGATTATGGTCGTGATGTAGAGACATCAGTTGAGAGGTCTAAGAGAGAAGTGGAGTGCTATGTTTTGTGCTTCAAAAATAATGACCAAAACCAAACAGAAGGAATTAGGAGCCTATGAAGTGTCTCACAAAAACCCCCATGCATGCAGTGTAATATCCAGCAGAGTACCTTGTTATGTTATTGGTTTGTTTACCCAGGCAATTTTGAGGCACACACGGCATTGCACTGCCTCTGCTAACAGGCTCTGCGGGACCCCTCAGGCACGCTGGATGCTCCGTCTGGCATGACCCTCTGCTTTCAGTCAGATCATGCCAGTGCCGAGGTATCTCCTGGCTTTTGTCACACATGTTTTAATTACCTATTTATGGCATGGAGCTTTCTGCCTGGGTAAATATTATCTCTGAAGTGTTTGGTGGTTTACTGCCAAGTACTTTGATTAAAAAACTGAGTGTGTGTGGGAATTGCACTTGTGACGCTTGCAGGAATAATTGTGACTGGTGATGGAACCAGGGCTTACTCAAACAGTTTTAGAGAATATATTGCAATAAATGTCTTGTTCCATGGGCACAAGCCTTTGCAATGCTGCAGAATTCACGTGTTACCTTCCTTGGTGCTATAAATCAGCAGGCTCACGGGATAACTCTCTTTTGCCAGTTCCCACAGTCTGTGAACATCCTTAGAGCTGATTCTATCTCATACACACATTCATAAATTGTTGTTTAGATTACAGCAGAATGCTGGCTGTACTTTCATGTCCGGAGCAGTTTCTAAAAGAATCTGAATTACATACTAGGACAAAATACAGTGAATTGTGCAGAAAAAAAGTGAAACTGGTCTGCAACAAAAAGAACAGAATTTACATGATTCCATCGGAAAGATAACTGTAATTTCATGAGAGAGACTGACAGTCAGCACTAAAGGAATCAATTTTGACTGGCTGAAATAGCAATATGCACAAAAATACTCAGTGAGTTAAGAACTCCAGTCGAATGGGTTGCCTTTTACCGTGATAAACAACTGAACAGACATAAGAAAAAAAGGATTTAAAATTAATTAGAAAAAAAAGAAGTCTTTCTAAACTTAGGTATGTTAAATTAATCAGGTTTTCCACCTAGGACTGCTGATGCGACCAGATCTAGATTTTAAACTTTTTGACCAAAACCTAACAAGAGGAGGTATAGTAATTAGAAGTTCCTTCTTGCTCTGGTGAAAATGAAGCTCTTTTTAAAGCTGTTTTCACAAGAAATCATTCTCAGGAGCTTTTTCGGACATGTTCAGTGAGCTACTGATACAGAACTAAAAGGACTAAAAGCTTCCTAAGTGCTCCTTAGTACAACTGAACAAGCTTCATTGCCATTCAGTGGCCCAATCCGTTCTAAGTTGAAGCAGGGATCTCCAGTGAAGGGCTGGTAATCCATCCACTGGGACAGCTGTCCAAAACCAATGTGAGTGTTCTCAGCACGGTTTTGTGTGGAAAACTGCACTTGGAGGAAGGATGAACATTAAAATGTTCTGTTTTCATGCAAGTGTCCATCTCAATTAAATCAATTACAAAATTTATAAATGATTTTATGGCTTCTGAGTAAGGGCTTGCTTATTGAAAAAGACTCTGCTTGGTATTAGGAACTTGTGAAACTGAACTGCACAAGGAAGGAAAAGACATTGATTTAGGACTCCATAGGTAATGGTGTATCATTCAATTCCTGTCCTCTCAGGTTCTGTTTATTCTCAGGTTGTATTTACTTTTTACTCCCTTTTTTTTTTTTTCCACAGCAGACATCACTTAACAAAACATTTATTTTCATACCTACAGCTTTGCTTACTTAGGCAAATAGATGGCTCAATTTCAAGAAAAACACTTCACCACCACTTAATCAGAAATAAGCACATACTTGAGAGACATCTCTTTGAAATACCTACTTCTCTTGATCAGCCCAATTCTCTGAATTTCTGTAAATTTTCCATCCAATGGGACAGCTGAAGAGATAAGGGATAGAATGGCGAGGACCACAGCTTAAGGACTGAAGATGATATACAAATGCTGTAGCTAAACCATTAAATGATAAAAAGAGCAAAACAAGATGTATGAGAAAAGATACTCTGCTTTGACCGACCCAATTTAATTGGAGATGAACAGGCAACTTCTGCAATATAGCTCTTGTTCAAGTCACTTGAAAAAAAGTCCTGAAAATGTAATCAGCATAGGACTCTGCTTGAGAGCTCATCTATTCTTTTTCCAACCATGTCAATTAATCTTAACAAAAGGTTTCTTGTATGAATTTTGCTTTGATGTTACAGAAAGGAGACAGAATGATCTGCAGAGAACAGAGGGTAGAACAACCCAGGATCGCCCCAGAGCCAGCTGAAAACAAGTGAAGACACAGGGAAAAGAGCAGGTTTCCCACATGCAGACCCAGAAGCAAAAGCTGCCCACCGAGGGAAGCAGAAGAGCACTGGCACAGCAACAGCCCCTGGGGCACTGGGATAGGACTCTCGCTCTTGGGTGTAAAGCAGGCACCTCAGGATAGCAACTCTACTGAGGATTTCTGTGGAGCTGACAAAGGCGGTCACACAAATGCCCAAATCCTGAAAATCCCTCACTAATGACATTCTTTGTCACAGCATCTTACAGGTGCTAAACCCCCGCACCGCTCTGGAAGTGTTCTCTTAGTAATTATAGCTACAAGGCAAACTAACACGATAAACCATCTATCCTTCTAAGAAACATCAATTTTCTCCTCTCAGCTCTCTTTCTCCACTTCCACTCTTCTGTTTCAGAACCTGGCTCTTCAGGTTTTTCAGCCCCACTGCCCTAACTTGGTTGGCTTCATTCCTACAGCCCTCCAGGGCAAGCAGAGACAGCTAATGCACATCTGAATAACAAAGGGAGGCATCTCCCAGTTTTGTACTTAACCAGGCTTAGTTGCCTCATCTGTCACCTCTACTTGCCTAATTATCTGTCCCGAATAATGAACAATCCTTCCCTCAGCTTCTCCCCTCTCCAAGTCAGCTGCTGTCTCTGCCTGCTCCTACTTTCCTCTGTCAGCATAACTTTTTCACTACTCAGGGTAAGTTTGGGTTTAGGCTTAAGTCCCGAGCAAACTAGCTGTTGTCTGATGAAGACAACACCGTTGTCTGTTCCCCATTAAGATGTCACGTCAAGTGCTACCAGTGCTCTCCTCACATAACCCGAATAAGATAATCACTGCCATTCTCCCCTTCCTGTTTTTCCCCTGCTCTTCTGTATAAATACTAATAGTATTTTATTTGCTGAATTAGTTAACTTATTTTTCAGAGTGTACCTTTCTTTTCTATGGATTGCTGTCCACGACAGAGATTTGTTGTTGGAATGTTCCCAGCTCTGACCTTGAATACACTGTGGCTCTAACACTACTGAAAACATCAGCTTTCTACTGCCAAATGGAAATCGCTGTCCACTGTCAGATAAGAGATAATGAGTAATAGACAAACAATAAAAACATTTATGTTTGTTTTCCACCTTTTATCCAAACCCTCTGGTTTTAGCTATCTTGTTAAATCTAGTATTATCCTTGAAAATTAAAATTTTAATATGTTTGGAACAGTTTGTTCCCAGGAAAGCATGAATGAGCGGGATTAAATTATACCTTTATAGACTTTTCTTGGTGATTGGTAATTGCACTGTCACTCATGATGCTATTCATTGCACTTAGCTGCATGGAACTGGGTAAAAACATGACATTTTCCCCTGTACTAGACATAATGAGAATCTATGGCTTTTCAAGGAATCATTCATCAATGAGGTACAGGAGTAAACAAAACATGGGAAGATGCATTTGGAACACTTTTTTTTTTTTTTTTCCTTCAAGCCAAAGAGACTTATTTTTACCCTGTGGAGGTTAACAGGTGCCAGATAACCATCCTCAGAATACACTCAGCAGCAAACAGTCTGCATGTGCTTGCTGAGCATGCAGACTCACACCCTTCTGCCTACCCATCCTGAGACAGCGAGCCTTCAACCTTGGTGTGCTAAAGAGTGGTGCTTGGCGTGTCTGTCACTGGGGTGAACATGATTTTGGGTTCAGCTTCACTGCAGTCAAATGCATCTTCCTAGTTCTTGATAGGGCTCTGTATCTTGAAAAGCTGTGGTACAAAAAGTGCTGTCCAAATGCAGTGCTTCTACTAAAACCCAAACCAAACAAAAATGCATCTTTGTGGCAGAGAGCCAGACTGAAGGAACGTCATTATGTTCTGAAAAGTTTCAAGTAGGAGACTCAGAAGTTCGCATTTCCACGAAACGTAAACTAACTTAATTTGTTGCTGTATCTGACAAAGGACATAGTTAAATCTGGAGACAATTAAGTGAGTCCACAAAGAATCAAGAGTAACCACTTATGATCTCAGCAGGCTTTTGCATCCAAGATAAAAGTTCTTTGAAACGGAAATGATTCTACAAAACATCCTGGCCTCAGTGAACCATATCTCTGTGCTTAGGCACAAATTTTCTAATGTATGTAGGTCTCAGCCAACATTGCATCAAGTCTTTTCTCCCATTTTTAATAAATGTCAGTTGTCCTAAACACAGTACTTTGCAAAGTGTCAGAGCTTTCAACACTGACCTATAACAGGTATGTTTTAAACACTTTCGGGAGGTTATTCTCTTCCCAGGGTCACTGTGACTTGTATTTTTAAAAAAAACCTATGACATCTCCCTGGTAACAGTCTCTTTCCTCCCCTTCAACAATGTGCTGTCAATTTAAAACTCTGGCGATTTCTTGCTGCATTAATGTAAGCATAAACTTGTTTTTATCGATCGATGTAGCATCAGCGCACATGGAACAAGAAGATCAATATAGGGAAGTGCTTACAGTTTCAAAGGAAACACAGAAAACTGAGACAACTCAGAGCAGGTGCTCCAAAAAATACGTTTTTTATCAGCTAGGTGTTGTAGTAAAGTGCCATGGAAAATTCAACAGGTGCTCATAGCTGATATTCTAAGGGAACATCAATGCAAATTATTATCCTAGTTTATTAAATAGATTTAGTATTTTTATATTTAACTGTATTTAATAAAGATGAAGCAGGACCACTCCACTACTGCTTATAATCCCTATTTGTCACATAGATTATTTAAAATCACACTGATAAATGAATTGCATCTTTACTGATAACGCTTGGCAGGAACATAGAACACAGATTTCAAGAAATCAATGTATATTTTCTTCTACTTTGAAGTGGCTGCGGTCAAAGTGACACAGTGACTTTTTATGAGAGCAAAGCTTTCACACAGCTGTGAAGTTAGGGAAATATTAAAGCTTCTTTACCAGTTTANAGGAGCCCACCTGGAGCAGGTTTTGCAGCAGGACTGGTGATCCTGTGGGGACCCACCCTGGAGTGACAGGCCCTGGATCGGTGCATCCCTCAACTGCTGCATGAGGCTTCCAGACTCCCCTTCTCCTGCTGGGCTTTCTTACCTTTACCTCTACACCAATACATTTTAAAGGCTGTTATAAATGTACACAACATCCCAGTCAAACTTGGGAGGATTGATGCTTTCTCAGTGCTGGACATTTTGAACAAGGACATAGATATTACAACCCTTTCCTTCAGTAGAAAAGCTGTGACATAGTCTAATGCCTCTCATTACCCATGGAGCTGTCAGGGATGCTGATATGAGATGTAAGATCAATGCAAGGTCTCATGCAATCTTTGTTGAGCAATTGCTCAGCTCTACCTCCTTCACGCTGCAGACCCCCTTCTTCAGGGTGTACCTTCAGAGTGTGGGGTGTGGTTTGTGGAACCATTCACTTCTGAGGTATTCTACCATCAGGCATGATTTTCTTCAAAAATTTAATGTATCTTTACACTCAGTAAAACTTCATGATTTAAAATACCTGCCCTTAACACGGAGGTACAAAATGCCTCACTTATTGTGCCATGACAGCTTTTTCATACACTTCAAATTTGTACTGGATCCCATTCTCTTCCTGGATATCAGCAGGGACACCTGGGTACCTAGGGAGAGAGGAGAAGAAAAAGCAAAAGCGAGCAAGCAGGTAAGAATATCATTATGATTCCCCTGTAATTTACCCAATCAACTAGAGAAGCAAGTCGTTTGGAAAAAGAAATGAAAACACTGTATTTAGAACAGGTACAGTGTTTTTAGGAGTCCTATTAACTACCATCCACGGTTTACATGCACACCTTATATATCAAGAAAGCATACTCTGACACAAAACAACCCCCCCGTTTTTGGCTTAATAAAGAAATACCCAACATTTTTACTAAAGCCTCCAATATGTTATTCAAAGTGTCTGCCAAGGAAGAAGAGATTACAGAACACTTTGGTTTCTCTTTTTGCCTTGGTTTTCCTAAGTTGGTTTAGAGGAAATGCTAAGGACAAGGTTTTTCACAAGTCCGCAGGAGATTAGTAAAGCAGGTGACTGCTACTATAGAAAGAGCTCTCTATTCCAGGTTTTCTAAGCCACTTCTTATTAATAGACGCTTTCAAAAATCTTTTCATCTCCCCGTGAAAGAACAAGGATTTTGTATGAGTAATACTGACTTTGAGGGAGACATACATTTTAAATTTATTTAGTAAGGTTTGGCATCATCAGGTTTCCACTTTAGTGAGGAAATTACCTGTCATTTTACAAAATCATGTTCTAATGCCAATGTTCATTTCAGTACATTGGCCACAAACAACGTATACCTGAGGAACAGCCGAGAGAGAAAGGGAGCTTTGGGTCAGCTCTCAGGACACCCAAATGCGCACAGAGTAGTTCAGAATATATTGGAGTTGGAGAAGGTGACTCATCCTCCCCACCCACCTTGTCTGTCCCGCATCCCTCTTCCCTGCCCCTGCCTCTCCTCCCCCAGAGCTGTGCTCATCCATTCCTGTGGCCCCTGCAGAGTTTGACTCTCGTACTTTCTATTTCTTCCATTGCTGGTCTGTAACCAGCTGAGAGCCGTAACAGGAGCAGCAGGATGAGGAACAGGTCTGGTCCTCCCTCGTCCTTGAGGCAGGTATCTGAATTTCTGCTGCCTCCTTAGTGCCTGTTGGATGTAATCTTGTTGGAGAGGATGTAAAAGCACAACTGGAATACGACATGGATAATATAGAAGAAACCACAGTGAATGGCAGAAACTGTAAGTTTTTGTACACCTTTTCCTACTACGTTTCTTAGGAAGAAGTAATTTTCTCAAGAGGAAAGGAATAACCTTATAGAAATGTATAAAGCTCAAACCTCTCCAGTCAAACCCATTTAATTTGTCTTTGGCAATTTATCAAAGACATTCAGAGGCCAAATAGTATTTACTAACAACATACTAAGAGTTACAAAGCTTAGTAAATATTTGAGTAATTTCACACATCCAGGAAACCATAGGAAAAAGCAACTTTTGAAGCAAACTGACATAGACAATTCTTTACTGTAAAGATTACAGGGAAGTTCAAGAACACAGCAAATTCCAAGAAAACCTGTGCTGAGCGTGGTGCCATTCCAGGTTGTAAGTAAAGCATGGTTCTGGGGAAGAATTCAACTCTAACTCAAACCAACACAGCCTTAATAGAACCCTTAAGACATTCAAATTAGATTATTCTGAAGACAACCCGGGTATGTATTTTGGTACTTACTCTGTTAGAAGCTTGTAGTCTTTGTGGTCAATTTCTGGAAAAAATGTGTCACTTTCAAATTCTTTCAAGATTCTTGTCACAAACAATCGATGATGAATTGGCTTCTCCATTGCTGCCTTTAGAAACAACACAAACTCAGTCACAATTTTATGTATCACAGGCTTTTAGCAAAGCCATGAAAATTACACTCTGAATCTCCTCTTTTAGACTCAGCTGAAGAGCACTTTCTAAAGGGATAATTTTGCCCTGTGTCAGTTCCACCTGGTAAGTGGCAGCAATACCTATTCTCAGAGCCTGGGGTATCTGACAGAAGTTAACAACAAAATTTGAATAGCCCTGTGAGAAGAAAGGAACAGTAGGCCCAGTCGCAACAAGCAATTTCTGAATCACGCCTCTTTGAGAGGCAGGAAGGTTTAGCTGGTGGGAGATGCTCACACCTCCAGGTAATTTGTTCTGAAGTTTTATTAATATCACTGCCAGGGATTTGTGCTGTATTTCCTGGAATTCCAGAGATCAATTTACCCCTTAGTTTAACTTCAAAGTTGGATCTCTGGATTGTGGCAAAATGGTAACACGTGCTGGAAGTTTTTTACATTTCCAAGCTCCTTGGGTGAAAACGTTCTAAGACAACGTTGGTTAGGTGAGTTTTGCATTAACAAATTCAGAAGTTAAGAATATACATTTTGTCTTGAGATTGAAAAAAGGCAACTACCCTGGGGTTGGTTACAAAAAATAAATTGGTTGGTTTCAAAAATATATTTTTGAAAAGCTTGCAGCTGTTCCTCCCTTTCCCTTAAAAGGCAATGAGCAATGCTCATTGTGGACAGTGACTCACCATGCAGCAGGCTATTAGGTACTACTTCAACAAGCACAGGAACAAAGTAATAACAAATGGAATCCAATAAAATTAATTGTTACCACTGCTGAGAGGTTAATTTGTAGAAAAGCTGATCTACTAGAGAGCAGTTAAAAATGAAAGGGTAAGCCACAGCACACAAGCATTCAGCTGCACTGAACTGGTGTCCATCCAGTTTGTGCACAAATACTAGTATTTCTCTTTAAGGACAGGGAAGTAAGAAGAGTCACACTTGCAAGACGACAGAAGAATAATAATCTGCTTCATGAATAAAACCATGCTGTGTTCTGTAAACAGAGACACTTCTGCTTTGTAGTAGAAGAATAAATCAACTTCCCATCCAGCTCTGGGGGAATTCAGCTTCATCAAGAATTCTCTACCACCACAACAGGCCAGGGAAGAGCACAGGGAGGGACCAACCACAGGTGTTGCAAAGGCTGAATTTAACCCAAAGGAGACCAGATGGCGACCTCTGTTCTAGGTAAATGGTTTCATCAGCTGAATGACCAACCAGCTGTGTCACTGCCCCAGCTTCATCAAAGAAGTGCAAACGCTTCCTCAGTTTGCCAGAGGAGCTCTGGAGGCCTGGGTGTGTAGCCAACTCAGAAGGCAACTTCAGAAAACTTCAGAGAAGTCAGTTTTGTATCAAACACGAAACCTCCCACTCGTGGAGCCTGCAAAGGAGCCCGGTCAGCGGGGCCTGGACTCTGACACTGCCTCAGGGACATACTGCTGAGGACGTGGCACAGTGGCAAAGGAGCCTTACCACAACGCTGTCATTTCCACAAGGAACAAAGTAGGTCCTCACTGATATTCAGTTCAGTCTTGCCCTGTCCTGCCCCCTCCATTGGGTTCACCACTTTTTTGGGACTGAAGAGAAACTGAGGGTGCATGACGAGGTGCTTCCCTGTGGGGGGAGGTGGGCATGAGTGGATGCTTGGGGCACGGGGTTTCTCTCTCCCTGTTCCCTTGGTCACGTGTACCCCAAATCCCGTCCCCTATTGGTCACTTTGAATGTAGCCCACGGGAATCCTGTACTTAAGGGGGTGTCCATGGGACTCCAGGAGAGTTGTTCTAGAGCTGTTCTAGGGGGCAGTCGCTGTCGGAGTCCCTGCTGGGCTCCGGCCATGTGCGGCTGGGAGAATAAAATCTGAAAACATCTATCAAACATCATCTCCTTGATTCTTCCACGGGCCAAGGCTGTCTCCCAGGGAAAGGTTGCAGCCACCCCACTGCAACAGATGCACAGTGCTGAGCTGGTGGAATGCTGGCATGCTCACTCCACACATCATAAAACCATACTGTACACATAAGGAGGTTTACACCTGGGTCTACTGGTTTTTAGTAGATTTGTAGGTGTGTGTTTTTGTTTTTAGTTTTCTTTGGGTTTTTTTAAGACCCTATTTAATATTTAAGGATGGACTTACAGTTCCTATTCCTAGTAAAACCTCAGTGTTGTTTTTGACCAGTCTAAACCACACAGTTTAAATGCAGTTAAAAGAGACTGATTATAATTTATACCGAGAGCACCCAAGAGTAACCTGGTCTAGTGGAAGGTGTCCCAGTCCATGGCAGGAGATTTGGAATGAGATGAGCCTTTAAGTCCTTCCCAACCTAAGCCCAACCTCTGACCCCTCTAGGATGTCCAGAGAGCACTATTTGTCACAGTCAAGGCCAAGACCTGAACCTCTCAAGAGACAATACCTCCACACAGGTGCAGCAGTGTCTTAACTCGGAACAGAAACTGTTTTTGAAATCACAGAACTGTACAATCACGAAGGCTGGAAAAGACTTCTAAGATCATTAAGTCCAACTGTTAATGAATCTTCCAACTGTCCCCACTTACCAAGCTTGAGGTGTACCTGGGAGCAGGTTTGATATCCATGAATGAAATTTCTTGGGGATGAAACCAAGCCAGAAACTGTGCTCCAGTACATCTGATAAGCTCTAACAGCTACGAGGGATCCGAGGGCCAGAACCAACGAGTGAGACAGCAGCACCAGCCTCCCAGCACACAGGAAGCACGCACAAGCCAGCAGACAGCCCTCAAAACATGAAGTGCTCACACAAAATCACACAGTGCCTCTCATGATACGTCCCAGTTTCGGAACTGCTGTAACCTACTGAGTCACTGCTGGGCTCCTCCCTCATCCAGACAAACAACGGCAGCCCCAACTCCTTCTGGAACTCAGGGCATCCAAAACACCGCGGAGGGGATCCCGATGGCATTGCACTAAGATCCAAGCAAATTACCCTGGTAAATCTGTGCTCTAAGAAGTCTGGAAGCTTCCCTGGGGGCATTGCTACTGCCCTGTGGCTACATCAGGAGATTATAAACCTGATAAGGGGATCAGTGTCCAGTCAAATTCAAGAGGATGACACCCACATGAGTTGTTTTGAACCCTCACTGAACTGATGAAACTGTTCTCAGTCTTTCCTGCTCTTACTTGCCAATACCAACGCTCCACCCAGCTGTCCCTGTCCCACTGCTCCACCTGTCCCTGTTGCAGAGGTCAGGCCACAGTGTCCTAGAGCGTGTCTGAGCACAGCATGAGCGTGACCTACACGAGGACTTGGGTGGCCACCACAGCTCACAGAGGACCTGAGGCAGCTGATGCCAATCCGCCCACCCCTGGAGAACTGTGTCCTTGAGAACCGAGGGGCAGTGGGAGAGATGGCCATAACCAACAGATGGCTGCTCTGTGTCCTTATAAATGTTCACAGACTTGGTCCTCCCTCTTCTGCAGTCCGAGGAGGAGAAGGATGTGAACAGCATCCATCCCCTGCCTCCATCCCACTCCTGTTCCATCCCGCAGCATGTGCTCCAGCACCTTGGCTGGCCTCAGTTCATAGAGGCTGGCCAGGGCACCACAGCCATCTGCACCTGAGACTGACTGAACACTCGTGTCCCCTCAGTGGGCAGCTGCTGCACCTTGGCCCAGCTCCCTGGGCGAGGTCACATCTGGCTGGTGCGTGGTGTGTGGGCCCAACAAAAGGCACAGGAAGGCAGGTGCTCAGATGTCCTGAAGGGCCCAGGGCGCCCGCCAAGGGGGTGGGAAACCAAAGGCAGCAGAGGCCTGGAAGGTCACAGCACATTCTCTGCTCACACCACCTACAGAAACACGGCTTGCAGGATTGTTCCCAGAGCTTGGTGACAACAGCCCTGATCATGGTGGACCTCCCCAGGCCAAACTGATTAACTGATCAGATGGTGCTAAGGTTAGGAGCTGTGTTAAAAGACTCCACAGGACAACACACCGCCATCTCCAATACTGATGTGGGCCTTGGAGGTGCTGTCTGGCAGTGGCAGAGCTGCTGCTGTAGCTTCTGACGGATGCCCTCAGTTGTGCACCCTCACATCTAGGACCATGCTGCGTCTACTTTCCATTCCCTAGGACCGACCCCACCCTGAAGGGATGTCACCAGACTGAGCTCACTGTGCCAAGGACCACAGACCAACCCGGGCAGAGCAGCTGCAGTGCTGCCCTGAGAATCCCCACATCTTCTTACTCCTCCTTTGACACCTGCAGCAGCCCCTGACAGGCTGTCAGAACAGCCCCACCTAAGTGCCACAGGTGCCTGCGGCTCCGTTTTGTAGCGATCCCGACAGAAAATCACTGCCTGAAGGAGTGAGCAACCCATGGAACAACTAACCTGCACAGACCACGTTCCCTGCCCCCAGGATGATAGGGTCAGACAGAAAACTGTCACAGAGAAGCTGGAGGCAGATCCCACTGGGAGCCTGCACATCTGCCACCTGCAAGTGCTTGCCTTGATCTAAAGGTGCAGCAAGAAGCTCCCATGTGAACACCCATTCTGTTTGACAGTAGAAAGTATAAACAGACTTAGTTTTCTGTAAGACAGTCCTGGAACAGCTTGAATAATGGAAACAGGGTAGCCCTTTCTATAGGCAAGCACAGGCCTGTATTAATGAACAAAATCAGTCCTCTCACCTTTGGTCCACACAAACTACTGAGATCAAAATAATGCTTTAAAACCAAATACCTACAACTACTGAATAAAATTATTCACTTCAATTACCAACTGCTATTTTACTTAACACACATTTCTACACAGTATAATGGAAATAGTCCTGTAAACTCCTTTGTGCATCTTTAATACAGGCACTAAAAATATTACTTGCAGTTTTTGTAGAGGTGTGTGGTCCCCATCAAATCCTTTCAAGTTAACATCACCAAGGTAGTTTGAGCGCAGGAAATCTGTGTTAAACTGTCAGATTTCTCTCTAATGTAATTAAGCTTTCCTTTGAAAGGTCTTGAGTAGATGCTTGAAAGGGGGGAAACAGCTGAAATTTTAGAACTACGAAAGGGTTTGGCTCGGACAGAACCTTAAAGCTCATCTTGTTCCATGGGCAGGGACACCTTCCACTGTCTCAGGCTGCTCCAAGCCCCAGTGTCCAGCCTGGCCTGGGACACTTCTTGGGATCCAGGGGCAGCCACAGCTTCTCTGGGCACCCTCTGCCAGGGCCTGCCCACCCTCCCAGGGAACAATTCCTGCCCAATATCCCATCCAGCCCTGCCCTCTGGCAGTGGGAAGCCACTCCCCCTTGTCCTGGCACTCCAGCCCTTGTCCAAAGCCCCTCTCCAGCTCTCCTGGAGCCCCTTTGGGCACTGGAAGGGGCTCTGACATCTCCTGGAGCCTTCCCTTCTCCAGACGGGACATTCCCAGCTCTCTCAAGGCTTTTCCATGTCCGGGGTAACCAGGTCTCTCATTACTTTAAGAGACATTTCCTTGTATTGATCAGCACAAATAGTACATCGCAAATTACTCTTGATCAGAACAACCAACTTATAATCTGAGTGTTGGTGATGGTCTAAAAAAAGGCATTCTTTTCTACCAATAATATCAGCCAAAGGCCAGAAAAGTAGTTCAAATAGAAGCCTCCAAGACAGGTGCTCTTGGAAGAAGCAGCAGAAGCAACAGCTCCTTACAGCTGAGCCTGTGGCTGTGGCAGGCAAGGGGCAAATGCTGCTGCTCACAGCTGGCTCTGGCTCCTGCTGGGCAGCTGTGGCCTCTGCAAGGAGAAGCCCTCTCCAGACACCCCCTGCATGCATGGAAAAGGCACTGTCACGGCTGATAGTGAAGGGCATCTCTTCTGCAGGGTAATATATGATTACAGGCTGGATGCGTTGGCATGTGGAATGTATGGTGGGCCTCGCCAGGAGGAACAACAGTGCTGTTTCATATGCACCTCATTTTTCTTACTATCTCAGCAATCTCTAACTACTTCACTGTTTGTACTGAAAAAGATGCATTTCCTCAGACACAGAGAAGGGGTTCATGAAAGGCACAAACTGTAAAGGCAAGAAGTATCAGAAAAATGCATTTTCCTACCCCATACACAAGGCACAGGATCAGCACCAATTTTCCACCAGGTGCACTATGGCACTGTCATCACGCATCTAATGTCTGAGTGCCAAACAACAACTGGAGTTTATCTACCAGCAAGCCTGTAATGACTAAAGGACAGCAGCACTGTTTCTTTTACTGTTAAAAAGAATTTGCTTTATAATTCTTGTCCCAGGGAGTGGGAGCAGTAGGAACACTGCTAGATGGGAAAGCAGAGTGAGTGTGACCTTTTGTTGTATGATTATCTCCTGTTATTGCTGACACCATGACCTGTCAGCTCTCTCTAAATCCTATTTTCTTCCCCATTTACATGCATAAAATGTCATACTCTGGCTAAAAATGCTGGAGCACTTTTCCTTTTTTTTTCTTTTCACATCCTTTGCAGAGTCAGTCAGCAATCTCAGCAAAATAAACATAACAACACGGGCTCAGTAAAATAAACAATATGGGCTTTGTTTGAAAAACCTAGCAATTTAGGTATTTAAGAAGAGCTCTCAAAAGCACAACAACTGTGTGACATTGGCCCATTGGCAAGAGCAATGTTCAGTTTCTGGGTGGGTACTCTGAACTTGAGAGATGAGATCTTACTCTCTGAGACTTTTCTGTTGCAATCAATGAAGTTTGGGGGTAATGTTAAGGGAATGCACTTCCTAAAGCAGCAGTAATAGGAACTTCATCCTCATCCCATCACAGAATATGAGTATTTTAGGAGGAGGCTAAATGTACCTTGTACACTGAAGTGCCTCCCACGATCCAAACCATGTCTACTTTACTTTTTAACTCTGGTGAATCCAAAAGAGCTAAAGCATCATCCAGACTTTTGGAAAGATAATGTGCTCCTTTTGGGGTTTCCCTAGAAAAAGCAAAGTTTTATTACTTAGTAAATAAAGGACAATTCATCATGATCATCAATACAAATGAGATACAAAATGTGAATTGTTGAATTAACAAATAACTACATGTTTCACATTAATTAATTATTTTGAAGTGCCTGTTAATGACATATTATGTTACAAGTCTCATCTGACTGCAGGGTTGTTCAACAGATCACAGCTTAACCATAATTTAGGAGGAATTATAAATTAAAAATCTGATTATTTTATAATATGTTTTTTGGAAAGTGTAACTGAGAAATTTACATATCTATAATACAAATACAAAATCTATAAATTACACTTGGATCATTAAATACCAATAATCAAGAAATTAAATGTAGATTTTGACTTGAATTCCAGACTGTTAAAAAAATGCTTTTTCCTTAAAATAAAACTAGTTCAAAAGCCAATATTCCCTGTCCACCCACATACTCAGCTGCAAATCCATCAGCACCCTCCAAAGCAATAAACCACTACAAGTGGACATATGTATTTAAAAATATTTGTGTGACAGTGGGTGATGCATTCAAGAAGAAAGGTCTAAAAAAGGACAGTTCATCCACAAATCCTAGTAAAAATAAACTTAAAAAAATGGATTTAGGGCCACCAATCTAAGCAGGAACTAGAGAAATACAGATAAATACATGAGTCAGAAACACTATTGAAAATTGTCAAATGGTTTGTGAGTAGAGCCAGAAGTAGCACTCATGATGCAAAGTAATGACAATTACTGTGTGACTGAATTTTAAAAAATTAAAAATTAAGAGTAAAGTAGTTATAACACTCAGAACCAACAGCAGAAAAGCTTTCAAACCAGGTATCAAAAATGATACATTTGGAACTACTGCATGTTGTAATGCTACAGACATTTTTTGGTGCAGCTTTTGCTTTGTTTTACAGGGCCCTTATTTACCATACTTACTTGAGCTCCCTGCTGAGCACAATATTAATTCTGTCTTTTAAAGGACGGTTCTTCTCAGGAATGGAGAACCACGTTTTTTTACCCATTATCAGTGCATTCTGTTTACCTGAGCAAGAGAGAATGGATTTGAATTTTTTAGAGACACTGACGGACCTCCCCTCCCCTCCAAGCCCCTCTTCAGCAGCTGACAGAAGCACAAACTCAGGCCCTGGTTCTCAGGTGAGCCACACACAGAGTGGGCTCAGGCAGGTGACACTGAAACAGTCCCACTCACACTCATAAACTCACAACAATTTCTAGGAGAAGCACCTGTCAAATTTAACCTAAAGCTGAAGTGCTACAGGTGTTCAATCGTGTAACATTCACCCATAAATATAATTTCTGACCAAACCCAAGCATTCATAACCTGATCACCCCTTACATGTAAAGCTGCCAAGAAAAGGAACGCTTCTCTTTGGGAGGACGTGGAGTTGTCAGAGAAATAAACAGAATGCCAGCACGGTCACTCTTTCCACATTGTTTCCAGGTTGAAAGACAACAGAGTCAATGCTGACAACGCTGATGTGAAGATTTATGGCAGCATAATCCATTAAAAAGTCTAGTTATGAAGCAGTTTACCTGCCTAGCATCCAAGATCACAGCTTATCAAAAGATCTGCAGGCAGGATAGAGCAAAATGTTTCTTTTTAATTGTATTTCAAACATCTTTTTTCTTGATCACAGGTTATTTGTGCCAGGCAAGATGCAACGTGCAGACATCTAAAAAGACTTACAATTGTCTATTGTGTTCCATCCTTTTTTTGTACATATAAGGTTGCAAAGGGTTGAATCAGGTCTCCAAAACATAAGTAAAGTCTTTCACTTAGGAATGTTTCAAAATTAGATCAGATATTCCTTGTGGATTATGGAATAGAACTTCAAATCAGATAATTGACTAAGTCACCTAATCAAAACAAGGGAATATATCCAACTGACCAGAAGTGAATTTTTACCAAACAAGTGAGCTTTAACAGCATAAAAAAAACGCCCTGCACAAACCACGAGAGTGACTGTGTTGACAAACAACTGCAGTATGTTCTGCTCCACGCTATCAACATGGTTTGGATTTTCTGGTGCATGGGGATGGCTCAGCACTCGGAAAACTCAGCAAAATTACTGTCACAAGGGTCAGAGGGGTGGATCAAATGGCCAAGGCTGAGCTACAGCAAACACGTTAGATAAGCTCATGTAGACTAAAAAAACCCAAACCACCTCTGCCAGTTAAGCAGCTTGTGAAAACCTTCCCATTTTTAACTTGGAGTCTCGTGTAAAGACTTGTGAGGTAAACTTTCAATGAAGTTTTCTACTCTTCTGGGAAAGAAGAAACTTGAAAATTGTTTCATAACAGATCACCTGCATCTCCTCTGAAATATCTGATTCATCACCTTTCCTCATCTAACCCGAACGACTACAAAGGGCTGGAATACTGGTGAGACTGGTGAGGAAGAGGGCCAAGGCAGGGAAATGCAGAATCCCGTGTTTTGGATGTGCGATGCCGCACACCCCGCACGTTACCTTCCACGCGGGATGTGCTCGTCATCCTCTGGAAGTACTTGTACTCATTCCTGCCGGGGAAGCACGAAGTTTGTTACAACGTGTCTTAAGAACAACTCCTCTAATGTCTAATTTTTTTTTGCAAGTTCTCTAATTGCAACAAAAAAAACCCCACTCATGACGGGAGTGTTGCCGGCGCCCGGGGCCGGGCAGTTGGACGGCGTTTGGGCCGATGCCATGGCCGAGGCGGGACCTTTGACCCCATCCGTGCTTGCATGAGCAATAACCTGCGCGATAGCCCGCGGTCACGGCGTGAGAGAAAACCCACCCAAAAAGCCCCACAGCCCCAGTCCCGCCACGCCGCCGCTTTCCCGCCTCACAGAGCATCCCCCTCACGCACTACAGCTCCCAGCGCGCCCCG